>VMDO01004227.1:0-105010 GCA_007922755.1 Pedetes capensis
TATATGTAATAATACAGAATGTACTGTTACCTCTAACCTTTCTAGCTCTATATGTAGTCCTATATATGAGAGTCCTATATAGTCCATATATAGTCCTGTGTATGAGAAATTTGTACATACTGCAGTTTAGGTTTTATCTTAACAGATTTGTTGTAGTCAGGGAGATCAGATCAAGAAAGGACTGGATATTTAAGTTCCACCTCCAAGCAAATCTGGAGAAAACCATGACTTAATAGTCACAATTGATGGATGTTTTGGTATAGGAAGCTCCAGGTTCAGTTTCAGCACATAGAAGTGATGAAAAAGGGGCCCAGGATAATCTTCAGGGGGGATTTTTATGAAACTCTACTTAGTTCTTCAGCATTTTAACCCCTTTCCCCATCAGTTCATGGGATCAGTCTTAAAATGGCTTTAAACTGGGCAAAGTGGCACATGCCTGTAATCCCAGTAGTTAGGAAGCTAAGGCAGGAGGATCATGAGTTTGAGTCCAGGCTGGGCTGCATAGTGCGACCCTATCTCACCCCCTCTCCCATAGCTTTGTTGTTAGGTGCTGTCAAGTTGGATTGGACACATAGCAGCCCGTGTACAACAGAATGAAATACTCCCTGCCACTGTGCCATGCCTGGCACCATCAGTCCTCCTCTGCTATTCATGGAGTTTTCAATAGCTGACTGTTTTGGGATTGTTTGGGGAGTGGGCTGACAGGTGCAGTGCTGAGGATCAATCCCAGGGCCTCAGAGCATGCAAAGCAAGCATGCTCCCAATTGAGCCAAAGCACAGCCATTTATTGCGATACAGTTAAAATAACATAGTTCACTGGTATTGGATTCTTGACTAAAAGTTGTAAATGTCAACCCTGGAGATAAGGAAGCTAGGATTTCCCCAGGAATCTGCTACTGACTTCTAGGAGTATAGAGGGCTTTTATAGCCACAATTTGGTGCTACATGTCTTGTCACTCTTCTGCATTTACCAGAATTGGGACACTGTAAAAATAAACGGAGGTATTGAGAGCCAGGTGCTGTGGTGCATGCCTGTGATCCCAGCAACTAGGGAGGTGGAGGCAGGAGGATCGCAAGTTCGAGACCAGAGGCAGACTGTAATTTCGCGAGACCCTATCTCAAAAAGTAAAAAAAATGGGCTGAGGGTGCACTTCAGTGGTATAGCATTTCCAAAGCAGGCAAGCACGAGGCCCTGGGTTCAACCCCCAGTACCACACACACAAAAAAACCCCCAAAAAACAAAAACAGAGGTATTGAAATTCCTGAGTACAAAGTGGCCAGACTACCATGTTTCATCAAATACTTGAGACAGATCATACTGTGAAAAATAGAATACTAAATTCAAGAAATGAAAGACATTCAGAAATCACAGTTAATATTGCAAGCAGAGGAAGATTTTAAAACAAACCTAAAATCTATATTGTTACAGATTTGATAATATTCCATCTTTGACTATGAAGTAGAAATCTTAGAAATTAAAAACATGATTGTTAAAGAGCTCAATATTTGACCTAAGTAACAATAATTATAGTCACAGAACAAATTATTTGCAAGAGCAAGTTGTGAAAATTTTTGAGAACACAGGGAAGATCAAGGAATTAGAAATGGTGAGGACAAGGGCACATGGAATATAGATTTAGGAATTCAATGACTGCCTAATAGAAATTCTACATAGAATCAAGAAAATGGAAGGGGGGAGAGAACAAAATCAAAGAGGAAAATTTTCTCAGAGCTGGAAAAGACAAAAGGCTTCAGATTGGAAGAATCTATCAGGTCCTAGTAGAATAAATTATAAAAGATCTAAATCCATTATGGCAAAATTTGAGACAAAAAGGAAGAAGAGAAAATACTAAAAAGCTTTCTGATAGGGGGGAAAAAAGGTCTATAAAGAAACATTTAGGCTGGGTGGGGTGATTCACACCTGTAATCCCAGCTACTTGGAAAGCAAGGCAGGAGGATTGCAAGTTTGAGACCAGAAGCAGCCTGCGTAACTTAGACCTTGTCTCAAAAAAAGTAAAAGAATGGACTAGCGATACAGCTCAGTGGTACAGCACTTGTAAAGCATGGAAGTGTGAGGCCCTGGGTTCATCCGTGTAGTACTCAAAAAACAAAAACAAAACAAAAAAACCAAAAAACAAAAAAACAAAACCCAAACCCCACAGATTTCATATTGTAACACAAATTTTGGAACAAAACAACATTCTCAATGGAAAGTGATTTTTTTTTAAAAGTGATTACAATACTGTAGCTAAGCAAAGAAACATTTAAGTGGAGGACAAAAGAAAAGTGTTATTTAGATGTGCAAGGCCTTGAAATTTACCACTTGAGGTGTTTCAGGTGGATTGTGGGTTATGGAAGGTGATCCAGATCCCTTTCCTTGCCCATGTAAAAATTAATACCATTTCTGATTTAATTAAGCAAATCTTATTACAGATGAAGTGGTTGCATAGAACAGAGCCTGTGTAGCATATCTTAGTGCATCTTTTAATGACCCTCAGGTTCTTAGTGGAATATGCAGTTACTGGAGATGAAGTTCAGGCAGAGCATAGTTTTGCTGGGTGTGGGAAAACTGAAGTCTTGGCTGGACATGGTGGTGCACTCTTGTAATCCCAGCACTAAGGAGGCAGAAGTAGAAGAATTGTGATTTTGAAGGTAGCCTAGGCTACACAGTGAGACCCTGTCTCACCAAAAAAAAAAAAAAAAAAAAAAAAAATCCAAACCAAGCCAACTTGAAAAAAAAAAAGTCAGTGTGAGACTAGAGACTCAGCATCCCTGTGACACAGGCCTGAATTTATGTTGCTGTTGTTAGGTGCTGTCAAGTTGTCCGATTCATGACAACCCTGTGTACAACAGAACTAAACACTCCCCAACACTGCCATGCCTAGCACTGTGTCAGTGCTTCTCTGCTATTCAGAGAGTATTCAGTGGCTGATTGTTTTAGGGGTGGGCTGCCAGGCCCTTCTCCCACTTTTTGTGCTGCTGAGGATCCAACCCAGGGCCTCAGAGAGTGCAGAATAGCACTGTACCAACTGAGCTAAACCCCAGCCTGCTGGGTTTATATAGTTATGGAAAATCCAAAACTCCTTCCTTTATTATTGTCTGATGCTATCTCTGAGTGATTCTATTTTACCATCCATTCTGGAACCACTTTAGTCTTATTGTTCCAGTTTTGTGCATTTATGGTCAAAGAATGAATTAGATCCTGCATTTTCATTATGTAAGTTGCTAGAGCACTGCGCTGCAGTCTCTGAAGTCCTGAGTTCAATTCCCAGCACCGCACAAATGGGAGAAGGACCTGGCAATCCATTCCCAAGGCAATCCCAAAACAGTCACCATTGAAAACCCTATGAGGGTTGCTATGAGTCGGATACCGACTCAACAGCACCTAACAACAACATATATTTTTATTTTGATTATTTTCCACTAATAACTGAATTCCACTCAAGAATAGCAGAAATACAGACTTTTATTTACTCACCATCAAGATTTTAATGAGTCAAATTCATCTATTAAAATATTCAGATTGCTTTTTTAAAAACCCAGCTATATGATGTTTACCCAAACCAAAAAAGTTTAAAATAAAAGGATAGATCTACAAAAGAAGATATGGGAGAGGATGGTCATGAAAGTATGGGAACAGTTTATTCCTTGAAGTCTTTGGAAATGACAAAAGTGAAAATGTAAAGAACAAAATACCAGTTTTTTTCCAGGAATTAGAAAAGGTGTTACCTTAAGTCACAAACAATAAAACATCATACTTTACCAAATACTGTGAAGAAGAGTGCCTGAAATACAGACTGAAAACTCTCTGGAACCATCTCCTTATTCTTTGAGCAGGAGCCAGAGTTTACCAGTAGTCTTGAATGGCATATATGCATTGAATCTTTGTTTAGAGGTACTTGGATGTGTTTACCACATAAGTGACAAAGGCCTTGTTTGAAAATTCCCTCTTGCAGGGGTGTTGGCTTGCTTGCCATTTCTGTGATGTGGTGAATTGAGGTGGAGGAAGAAGAGGCAGCGATTGCTAAATCACATCACAAAATTCCTTAACCCAAGGGTTTTTTTCTTTAAGCCTGAAGTGCAAATAAATAAATGAAAGAAAGAAAGAAAGAAAGAAAGAAAGAAAGAAAGAAAGAAAGAAAAATGGTGGCAGCAATGGAAATAAATAGGAGACATTAATCCATGTGAAATTTTCTAACTGGATTCATCTTATTTATACTGTTCTTCCACATGTACCTGATGTAATTCAAAGACTTGGCCATCCATAGAAACTTAAAAAATAAAATATAGAGACTTCTGACTTCCAGTCATGTAGTTAAGGAGCTTGGAAGTTACCGCAAAATCCTAACAAGTAAAAAGGTGAACAGACTGAAAAATCAATGACTCTTAGATTTATTAGAGAGGTGAGGAAATAGAGCAAACCACTGCCCTGAAGATTTTCCAGACAGGTGAATACAGGGAGTCAGAGCATACCTGAACAGAAATTCATGAACAGCAACTGCCATGGGAACCACTGCCAGGGTAGGAAAACCGCAACTGAAATTGACAAACTGCTGGACCCTAAATGGCACAACTCTGAGAGTGTTAAACTCCAGGGAACTTAGTAATTTTACCTCCAGGTGTTTGACTAGATTTTCAGAGAATATCAGAGAAAAATCCTCTGGCAAGGGGAGTGGAAATAGGTCTCACTGTGTTGATCACACTAGTCTTGAATTCATGGGCTCAAATAATCCTTCCACCTCAGCCTACTGAGTAGCTGAGAGTAAAGGCACACGACACGTTGCCTGGCTGCAGCATTCTGTTTTTAACTAGACCTGCTTTCAGGAGAATCTAGTTAACCAGAGCCTGAAATACTAGTCTGGTTTTTGCTGTTACAACAAAATGCCACAGATTGGGTAATTTGTTGTTGTTAGGTGCCTTCAAGTTGGGTCTGACTCATAGTGACCCTATGTACAACAGAACAAAACACTACCCAATACTGCCATGGATGCAATCTTTTTTGTATTTAAGACCATTGTTGTAGCCACTGTATCAATCCATCCAGTTGAAGGTCTTCCTTTTTTTTTCATTGACTTGCCACTCTCCCAAACATCATGTCCTTCTCCAGGGATTGGTCCCTCTTGACATCATGTCCAAAGTATATTAGATGCAGTCTAGCCATCCTTGCTTCCAAGGAGCACTCTGGTTGTATTTTTTCTGGGACAGATATATTGGTTCTTTTGGCAGTCCATGGTATATTCAATATTCATCTCCAGCACTGTAATTCAAAAATATCAATTCTTCTCATCTCCCTATTCAGTATCTAGCTTTCACAACCATATGATGTGGCTGAAAATAGCATAGCATGAGTCAGGCACACTTTTGTCTTCAATATGACATCTTTAACCACTTGAAAGAATTCAATTGCAATAGCTTTTCTCAGTGTAATGCATCTTTTGATTTCTTGACTGCTACTTCTGTGGGTGTTGATTGTAGAACCAAGGAAAGCAAAATCTTGGACCACCTCAATCTTTTCTCGGTTTATCATGAAGTTGCTTACTGACCCAGTTGTAGGACTTTTGTTTCATTGATGTTGAGGTGCAATCCATACTGAAGGCTGTGTTCTTTGATCTTCATCAGTAAATGCCTCAAATCCTCTTCCCTTTCAGTAAGCAGAGTTGTGTCATCTTTATAACACAGGACGTTAATGAGTCTTCCTCCAGTCCTGATGCTGTATTCCTCTTTGTAAAGCCCAGCTTAATATAATAATAATTCACTTGGTGAACAATTATGGAGACTAAGAAGTGCAAGAGCTTGGCACTGACTTGTGGCCAGAGCTTCATGCTGCATCATAACTTGACAGAAGGGTGAGCAAGCATGCTTGAAAGACAGAGAAAATTAGGCTGAACTCATCAAGTTTTTTTTGGTGCTGGTGATAGAACCTAGGGGCTTGCTCATGCTAAGCATGCACTCTGCCTTTGAGCTACATCTTCAAACCCCAAACTCATCCTTTTTTCTTTATAATTAGGAATTTACTTTCAAGATAATTTAACCTAAGGCCTGTGCATGCTAGGCAAGTGCTCTAGCAGTGAACGCCACCCTTTTTACTTTTTAAGACAAGGTCTCTCTAAGTTGAGCAGGCTGCCTCTGGCCTCCAACCTTCAATCTTCCTGCCTCTGCCTCCTGATTAGCTGGGGTTATAGGCATGTGCTGTGACGTCCAGCTCCTCCCACCTCGTAATATCCTCATAATGGCAAGTAAATTTCAACATGGGTATTTTAGGGAATATTATCAGAACCTAACTGACTTAGGAGAAGGGAAATACCCAATTCCAGTCAGTCCTAGCCTTCTATATGCAAAAAGGTTATTATCCAGCTCTAGCCCACTGTGACCATCCTTTCCCACATAAGGAAAGAGAAAAATATGGGAAATACTTGTAAATCTTGGTATCAGTCAAGAAAAACAGAATAAATATGTACATATATAGTGGGGTTTAGCTCAATTGGTAGCGTGCTGCTGTGTGCACTCTGAGGCCCTTGGTTTGATCTCCAGCACCAATGGGAGAATGACCTGGTAGCCCACTCCCAAAACAATCCGGAAACAATCAGCCATTGAAAACCCTACGAACAGTAGAGAAGCACTGACAGGGCCAGGCATGGCAGTATCAAGGAGTGTGTAGCTCTGTTGTACATAGGGTTGCTATGGGTCGTGGTCCAACTCATAGGACCCTATGTACAACAGGCGAAACACTATTGTCAGTGCTTCTCTGCTGTTCATAAGGTTTTCAATGGCGGATTGATTTTTGGGAGTGGGTTGCCAGGTCCATCTCCCAAGCCTACAGCACCTGGTGTTCCCAGGTGGTCTCCCATCCAAGTACTAACCAGGCCAGATCCTGCTTAGCTTCCGAGATCTGACGGAATCAGATGCCACAGAGATATGGCTGCAGGCATATATAAAATATATATATATATATATATATATATATGTATGTATGTATGTATGTATGTATGTATGTATACACACACATGCACACATATATGCATGCTGCATGCTGAGGAACTGTTGTCTGATTTCTCCAAGCAGTGACAGTTTGAGAGAGTGGTGCTCTAGTCTGGAAAAGTTTATTTGTGGTACTAGGCGTTGAACCTAGGGCCTCGCGCTTGCATGCTCTGCAAGTGCTGGACCACTGAGATGCACCCCCAGCCCATTTTTTTACTTTTTGAGATAGGGTCTCACTAAGTTACACAGACTGCCTCTGGTCTTGCACTTGCCATCCTCTTGCCTCCGCCTCCCGAACCGCTGGGATTACAGGCGTGCGCCACGGCGCCCAGCTCTGGAAAAGTTTTTAAACCTGTCCCACACATGTATCAGCTTCCTTTCTCCTTACAGAATCCCATTCACTGGATTGCACCAGATTACCCACACTTACTAATCCAATGAATCTTTTGATCATCAATCTTTTAGTCCAGAAGCATAAACTCAATAAAAGAGACCTACTCATGGGGCCATAGAATGCTTTTACTCCCCATACATCTAAACACCACATACTAAAAGCCTATTTATCGCAGATATTTTTATCTGGCTTATCATATTCAGCTATCGTGAGAAAATGACGTAAGACACAAAAGGCATAAAACAATTTAAAGAGACAGAAGGAACATCAGAACCAGATGTGGCTGCGATGTTGGAATTATCAGGCCAGGAGTTTAAAACAACTATAGTGAATATAATAAGGGGTCACATGGATAAACTAGGAAGTATGCAAGAACAGATGGATAATGTAATCAAGAGATCCTAAGATAAAATCAAATAAGAATGCTAGAGATAAAATAAATGGTTTAACAGACATAAAGAATGCCTTTTACAGGTTTATTAGCTGGTTGGACACGGGAGGAAAGAATCTCTGAGTTTAAAGCCATCCTGGACTACATAGCAAGACCTTGTCTCAAAAGATAAAAACCACGCCCCTCCCCAAACTGAAAACAAGAGAATGAAGACTTTAAAAGAGCCAGAAAGAACTGTTCAAGAGCTGGGCATAATTGCGCACACATGTAATCCCCACAGTCAGGAGGCTGAGGCAGGAGGATCATGGGATTGTAGCCAGCCTGGGCTACATAGTGAGCCTCTGTGTCAAACCAAACAAAAACAACAACAAAAACCCAAAACACTAAGGATTGTGGAACAACTACAAAACATGTAACATATCTATCATTGGAATATCACTAGAGGCAGGAGGTGGGGGGATGGCATAGCAGAAATATTTTAAACAATAATGACTAAGAATTTTCCCAAATTAATGTCAAACACTAAATGCAGGAAGCTCAGGGAACACCAGATAGGATAAATGCCAAAAAACAAACCCCAGAACCAAAGTCCTACACCAAGGTATATAATTTTCTTTCTTTCTCCCTACCCCCGCTCTTTCTCCTCTTCCATCAATAAGTTGCACCCCTAGCACCTTTTTTATTTTTTATTTGGAGGTAGGAGTTGCTGTTACACATGCTACCTCTGGCCTTGAATTTGTGATCTTGCATCAGATTCCTGAGTTGCTGGGATTACAGGTGTGTTTCACCACACCCAACTCATCTTCAAACAATAGAAAGTCAAGGAAAAAATTTTGAAAGAAGCCAGAGGGACAAAACACCTTACCTGTAGAGCACCATAGGTAAGATTTACAACCAGCCAACTTCCCAGAAACCATGCAAGCAAGAAGAGGTTAGAGAAAAATATTAAAATTTAAGAGGAACCTCCAACAACCTAGAATTCTGTACTCTGCAAAATTATCCTTCAAAAGGGGAGAAATAAAGACTTTTGTTGTAATAGACATGCTTTGCAAGAGAAGTTAAAATATCTTTGGAGATGAGGCAAAGAATATAAGCCAGAAACCTCAGTCTACCAAAAGAAAAAGAAAAAAAAAAAAAGAATAAATGAAGATAAAATTAAAACTTAATCTTAAAGATAGTTTGTTCAAAATTACAATAGCAACAGTGTATTTGATTATGGATGCTTATAACTTATGTATGTATTTATATAATATATATCTTATGTGTGCATGGCACATACAGCAGCATTAATTACATCAGTAATGATTTTGATTGTCAGTTGTCTAAATGCATCAGTTAAAGAGATTGTCAAAGTGGATCACTAAATAAGACTCAGCTCTCTGTTGTCTACAAAAAACCCATTTCAGCCTTTCCTGAGGAAGATGTGGTTGCTGGTGCTGCAGAGCCCACCCCTCACTCCTGCTCCTGACTTAGCTGTGGTTCACTCTTGCCAACAAACAAGTTAGTCAGTAACCCACACCATTAAAGATATAAGAAAGATACAGAGCCAGAGGTTGCAATTCACCTAATTAGGTACAACATGAAGTCACACAGGCTGGAGAAAATGTGTGCTGACTTGTTCAGAGGAAAAAAGGAAAAGAATTTCAAAGTGAAAGGACCAGTTCAGACACTTGCCAAGACTTTGAAAATGACTACAAGAAAAATGCCTTGTGGTGAAGGTTCTAAAACAAAGGATTAGTTCCAGGTGAGAATTTACAAGTGACTCATTTACTTGCCAGTCCTTCTGAGATTGTTAAACAGATTATTTCTATCAATAGTTCCAAGATTTGGGGTTGACATCACCTTTTTAGATGTCTAAATCAACTATTTCTAAGCTGTAAAGCATAACTCTCCACCACCACCAGTGGCCTAAACCCAGGGCTTCATGCATACTTTGCAAGCACTGTGCCACTGACATGCACCACCAGTTCCCCTCTCCCATTTTTTTTTTTTTTTTTTTTTTTTTTTTTGTGGTACTGGGGTTTGAACCCAGGGCCTCATGCTTGCATGCTTTGCAAGTGCTGGACCACTGAGCTGCACCCTCAGCCCATTGTTTACTTTTTGAGACAGGGTCTCGCTAAGTTACACAGACTGCCTCTGGTTTCAAACTTGTGATCCTCCTGCCTCCGCCTCCCAAGCTGCTGGGATTACAGGTGTGCGCCACCACGCCCAGCTCACCAGTTCCACTTTTAAGAAAATATTTTACCTTGTGACAGGGTCTTGCTAAGTCACACAGGCTGCCTCTGGCCTTGAATTTGTGATCTTCTTGCCTCTGCTGGGATTGTAGGCATGAGCTACCACAACTGGTCTGTAAAACATAACAAACTTAAAAGAATATAAACCAAATAAAATCTGTTTTCAGATCACAGTGGAGTTCAACTAGAAATCAGTAACAGAAAGATAGCTGGAAAATATAAAAATATTTAGAGATTAACACTCATCTAAATAATGCATGAGCCAAAGAAAAAAATCTCAAGAGAAATTAGATTATTTTGAACTAAATAGAAATGATAACATCAATATTTGGGGGATGCAGCAAAATCAGTACTCAGAGGGACATTTATAAGATGAAATGCATATGTTAGAAAAGAATAAAGATAAAAAATCATGTAAGCTTCCACCGTAGAAAACCAGAAAAAGGAGCAAATTCCAAGGGAAACAAGAAAATAAATAATACAAATAAGAGCATATGTCAATAAAATTGAAACAGGAAATCAATAGAGAAAACCCCCAAAACTAGTTCTTTGAAAAGATCACTAAATAGACAAGTCTCTTGTGAGGCTATTTTAAAAAAAGAGAACACATTACTAATTTTAGAATAAAGAGCAAATTGCTACAGATCTTCTAGACATTGAAAGGAAAATAAAAGAATATTATGAACAGCTCTACGCTAACAGATTTGATAACCTAGATGAAATGGGCCAATTCCCTGAAAGTGTGTCAAAACTCACACAAAAATAAATGCACAATCTGAATAAGACAATATTAAAGTAATTGAATCAGTAATTAACAACTTCCAAAACAACACCAGACCCTATGTGGGTTTATGGGTGAATTGTACCAAACAAGGAAAATATATCATTTCTCTACATTCTCTTCTAAAAGATGAAAGTGATTTTTTTTTTTTTTTTTTTTTTTTTTTTTTTTTTTTTTTTTTTTTTTTTTTTGCGGTACTGGTGGTTGAACCCAGGGCCTCATGCTTGCATGCTTTGCAAGTACTGGACCACTGAGCTGTGCCTCCAGCCCATTTTTTACTTTTTGAGACACGGTCTCGCTAAATTATACAGACTGCCTCTGGTCTTGAACTTGCGATCCTCCTGCCTCTGCCTCCCAAGTTGCTGGGATTACAGGTGTGCACCACTGGACCCAGTGCTAGGAAATTTTTTAAAACTCATTCTGTGAGACCAGAATCACCTTAATACAGTTAAAGACACTCTAAGAAAACTATGAGCTAGACAGTCTGGCACACACCTGTAATCCTAGTTACTTGGGAGACTGGACACTGGAGGATCATGAGTTCAAGGTCGGAGGCAGCCTGTGTAACAGCAGAGATCCTGTCTCAAAATTAAAAGCAAAAAAGGGCTGAGGGTGCCGATCAGTGGTAGAGCACTTGCCGAGGATGCACGAGGTCCTGGATTTAAACCCCCAGTGCTGAAAAGATCAAAGGAAAATAAAAATGAAACAAAAAACCTATAGACCAGTATCTCTTATCAACATAGATGCAAGAAACCTCAGTGTAATATTAGCAGATCAAGCCCAACATGTATAAAGAGGAATTACACACCACAACTAAGTAGGATGTATCTCAGGTTGCAGGGCCGATTCAATATTTGAAAAGCAATGTCGTCCATCACAACAGGCTAAAGAAAAATCACATGATCATATCAGTGGATACAGAAAAAGTATTTGACAAAATCTAACATCCATTCATTATTAAAAAGAACACTTCCCAGTAAACTAGAAATAGAAGAGACCTTCAATTTGATAAAGAATATCTAGAAAAACTCTACAGCTAATATTATAATTAGTGCTGGAAAACTAGAAGCTTTCCTACTAAAATAAGGACAAAGCTAAGATCTCTTCTCACCACTCCTTTTCAACAAGCCTCAGAAAAAAAAATAATCCAGATGTGGTCGCATACATCCTATAATCCTAGCATTTGAGAGGGATTGCCGTGAGTTCAAGGCCAGTCTGGGATACACAGCTGGTTCCAGTGCTACAGAATAAGGCTATCTCAAATTAAAAAACAAACAACAATTAAAAAAAAACCCTAAAGGTGTACTTATTAGGGGGAAAGGGAGAAAACTCTGCTTGCTATGTAAAAAAATCCCAAGGATTGACAAAGAATTCATGGAACTAGTAAGTGATTATAGCAAGGTTGCAGAATTCAAGGTTGATATGCAAATAACAATTGCTTTCCTGTATTCCAGTGTCTTAGTTAGCTTTTGTGTGACTATGACTAAAATATCTGACAGAGATAACTTAAGGAAATATTTATTTGGGTTCATGGTATTAGACGGTTAGCCCATGTTGGTAGGGGAGTCATGGTGGAAGAGAGTTGTTCATGTCGTGATGGACCAGGAGCAGAGAGATCTAGCAGGAACATATGGCTGGATATCATGTTCAAAAGCCTGCCTTCAGTGTTAGGGTTCTTTTTAGAGCCCCAACAGTGGCAAACAGAAAGCAGACCTCAAAGGTCAAATGTGAAGCTAATAAGCTAGAGTTTATTTGGGCCCATGAGCAAGTGAGCTGAGGTCAGCAATGAAAATTGTTGCCAACTCTGGGTGCAAGAAGGGGGAGAGCTGTTATTGGGTTTTAGAACGGGAGGAAGCAGGTTGAAAGTCCCAGTGGCTAGAGGGAGTGGGGCTGATGGTTGGCATAATCTTATATCTGCTTAATAATCTGTAGGTGGGCTCTTGTGGTGGGAACCCTCACTTGGGTGAACTTCTCTGTTTCTTCTATTATTAGATGCTGTTGAGTCTGACTCATAGTGACCTTGTGTACAACAGAACAAAACACTGCTTGACATTGTGCCATGCCCTGCACTATGTCAGTGCTTCTCTGCTATTCATGAGGTTTTTCAGTGGCTGACTTGGGATTGCTTTGTAAGTAGATTTCCATGTCCTTCTCCCATTTTTGCAGTGTTGGGGATTGAACCCAGGGCCTCAGAGAGGACAGAGCAGCACTTTACCAACTGAGCTAAATTGTGCCATGGTTACTGGGCATGGCAGGCCTTCTTGAAACCAGCCAGTGAAAACATCCATTAATCTTACAGTTTTTGCTTAGCTTCTTTGCAAGAAGACAAATTAAGCAGGAGCTTGAGAGAATAGGTTGAGACAAGTTAAGCAGGGGATTCAGGGAGGGTCTGCATAACCCTTCATTCCCATCTTTTGTTATTGATAAAAATAGGGTTGTCGTGAAGTCTCAGAAAAAGCTTTTGGGGGCTTCATGTAAGGGATGGGTATTTGGTAGAGACTGAAGTAAGAGTAAAGCATGAGCTGGCACGGTAAAGTGAATTATTAAGAACCTCTTAGAAATTGAAGAAGACAGGGCAAAAACATTAATAGGATTATTACAAGAAGCTGTATGAGCAAAGGAAGTACATAAGATGACAAAAAAGGCAGCTTTGACCAGAAAGAGGTTTATTCTCTGTTTCTTAGCCTTTTCTTTTCATCTTTTTATTCCATCTCTTACTAGTTCTGACTTACTAGTATTGAAATAACATTCTCCTCCTAAGAAAGTACATGTTGTTGTTAGGTGCCATCAAGTCGGTATCCGACTCATAGTGACCCTCATAGGGTTTTCAATGGCTGAGTGCTTCGGGATTGCCGTGGGAGTGGATTGCCAGGTCCTTCTCCCATTTTTGCGGTGCTGGGAATTGAACTCGGGACCTCAGAGACTGCAGCGAAGCACTCTACCAACTGACCTAAATCCCAGCCCAAGAAAGTACATAGGTTTCCTCTTTTCAGCTATGAGGAATTCTGATCCCCTTTTGTTTTGTAAGACTGGTATCACTAATGAGTCTAGCTTATCATGGAGTTGGGTTAGTTGAGTTGCTATCTTGTCAAGATAATCTGTGGGGGTGACACGCACTCTCTGGCCTGGCCTGGATGTTTCGGACAAGAGGCACAGCTGCGCACAGAGATTGTTGTTGTTGTTGTTAGGTGCTTTCAAGTCAGTATCTGACGCATAGCGACCCTCATAGGGTTTTCAATGGCTGACTGTTTCGGGATTGCCTTGGGAGTGGATTGCCAGGCCCTTCTCCCATTTTTGCGGTGCTGGGAATTGAACTCGGGTCCTCAGAGACTGCAGCACAGTGCTCTACCAACTGAGCTAAATCCCAGCCCGCGCACAGAGATAATACTCACTTATTCATTTGGGACCCTTGGTGAGGGGCGCAGACTCTTGTGTTCCTCGGGAACGCTGAGAGGGGGGTAAAGGAAAAGCCTCGGGATGCTTTGCCTCAGGGTAACATGCAGCTCTTTATTGTCCATTTGCCCTTACTAGGGCCGAGAGGAACCCAAAGTGTACAGCTCAGTATAAGTGGTACAGCTCTATTGCTGCCTTACAGGCAGTGGTGGCTCTTCTGCCTCCAGCACTGGGACTGGAGACTGTCCTTAGCTTGTGTCCCTAGGTGCTGGGCCAAGGGACTGTCCTCACCTTGATTGTAGATCCCTTTGAGTGTGCCATCCAGTTGTCCTGGTCTTGTCCTGGAGAGAGCTTGATCCATGGTTGTTGTTGTTGTTCCGTTGTCTTCAAGTGTTGGAACAGAGAATTCTTACCACCTTGATGGTTGAATGCAGAGAGCTCTTATCTTGATTGTGGTTTGCAGAGAGAGCAAGCTGCTGCAGTGCAGCTCCTTATATAGCTGGCCTGAATGGCGTGAGCCAATTGGCTTTGAGTCCTTTGTTCATAAACAGTCCAATCAGAGGTGAGGGATTTGTGAAGGGGTTTAAATATTGTACTATCACAACATGGCAAAAGTATCCAATCACATTACAGCAAAAGTATGCAATCACATTACAGAAAAGACGTCCAATCACATTACAGCAGTACTTGGGGGCAGGGGCAACCTGCCTGGACATGCCTGGGCAGGTTTTTGGCTGCCACATGCAAGTTACTTTCATTTTTGGCTTATATTTCTAATTTACCCACCAGATCCTCAAAGGCTCTCTGGTAGGTTTTAGGATTTCTTCCCTTTTCTTCCCAATTCACCCCTACCTACAAATCTCTAAGCTCAGTTGATAACTGGGATACCTGGTAAAGTCCAGTGCCCCCCATAGTAGGTTCTTTTTTTCCTACAGTGATTCTCAATCCTACTAACAGGGGAATTAAAATAAGGGCTCAGTGTGGATGTATAGGTTGAGTGAGAGACAGAGGGATAGGCTCCTCATCCTTAGAGTAAGACATGGGAGGGGAAAGAAATGCCAGTGTACAAGTCCCAGTCCAGTTAGTGGGCAAGCAAGCATATGCCAAGTTGCCATAGAGGAAGAATATTCCCTGGCCAGGTTTAATGCAATCCCACAGGTTTACAGTTGGGATTTAGGGTATATTGAATTGTGTCTCTTTCCCAGCTTTGGAAGGTCAGAGGCACAGAGGCCATTAATAGGGACTGTAGTGTCAGGTCTTGAGAGAAGGTTGGCAATGAGGTTTCAAGTGCAAGTTGAAAAGTGGGAGAGTGTAAGAATAGATGAGGAGGTGTTGGGAACTTACGAGGAATATAGTCAGCTTGGTTAAACTTGTGAGAATATTAAAGAGAGTCTTTTTATAGAAGGGGTATCTTCCTTGGCAGTAGACAGAGGTGTAGAGTAGAGGTGGTAGAGTCACTGGGTGGAATAATGTGTGAAAGGGTGTTGAGTGAATGATATAGTTTAGTTGGACCAGTTCATCCCAGATATTTTCCCCACATTAAGTAAAGGCATATGAGGAGAGAGAAGTGGGCAGAGGGATTGTCAAAGTATAGTTACACAACTTAGATGGTAAGGTTCCTACATGAACCCCATGTGGCAGTTGAGAGATGCAAAGTGGTTCCTGTGCCTGGAGCCTTCCAGAGGCAATTTTCTCTTCTATTGGTGATGGAGGAATGTAGTGGGGAAGTTGGTTTTGGCTGGTCCCTTTTTTATAGGGGAATGATGTTTTTGAGTTTTTGTGGTCAGTCATTCAGAGTGGGTTGCTGGGAAGATGGGTAAATCAGTGTATTTTGCTATGGTACAAACCCAGCAAAAGGAGAAGTTGGAAAAAGGTTGACAGATGAGGTGTGTTGAGAGATTGACTATGGGCCAGAAGGAAGTATCAGTACTTACTGTGGTGTATTGGGCTAGGAGAGTTACAGAGAGTAAGGTTATGGTTCCAGTCAGATTAAAATGGAGGAAAGAGGTTAGATATAATGATATAAGGGCAGAATGTAAAAAATGTTGTCTCTTCAGATTTTAGAAAAAAGTGCCTTGTAAGTAAAGTTTATATATTAAATCTATAATATCTGAAAAGGGTTGAATAGGAAGGAAGGAGTACCAAGTGAGATATGCTGAAAATGCAAATAGGAAGTTCCAGAAGAGATTTAGGGAAAGGATAGGCAGCAGGTTGTATTTTATAGCAGTTGAAATGATTTAGTTCTCAAGGGAGAACACAAAATCTCAAGAGAAAGAAGAAAAAATTGGTACTTTATTTATCTATTTATTTTTGATGCTGGAGATTGAACCCAGGGTCTTGCATGTGGTAACCAGGTACTCTACCACTAACCTAGCTCTCCAGCCTCAGCATATTATTATTAACTGAACACCACACTTAATTTGGATTTTAGAATTTTTTCTAATGTTCTTTTTATCATACTAGGATCCAATCTAGGGCACCACTACATGTAGCTATATTTGTGCTTGATTATGTGTGATAAGCCCCAGGAGTAGCAGCCTTGATAGTTTGAACTGCCTCCCTCTTTCTTTCTATTAATTTTGCTCTTACTCATTTCCTCTGTGGTTCTCTCACACTCTCACATACATATTCACACATACAAACAATGAGTCTTCTCCCTTTCTCTTTGTGGGATCAGTAAAGAAGTACAGACTCCATTGACCTTCATCTGTACCTGAGCAGTGCAGCTTGTAAGATCCAAGAAAGGGGAGGAGTGAAAATAGTTGTATATTAAAAGGAGGTGGTGGTGTACTGAAAGGTGAAGACTTTGAAAGAACAAGCACAAGGGAAAGAGGAAAGTACAGGAGAGAAAGCAAGAATTGGAGAATAAGATAATGATTATGTGGGACATGTTCAGAGAGCTCAGCCAGTTGAGGACTTACACGTATTGTGTGACATAAAGGGGAGAGTTACCTTCCCTGGAACACAACTCTCAATGTCTCAGCTTCAAGTTTTAGGACACATTTTGGAATCCTATAACAAAGCACTATTTAAACCTCTAGTGGAATCCAATGCATATTGGGTAGGATGACAATTAAGGTGGTTTTGGAAAGGGATAATCCTGTTTATCCTGTCCCAATATACGTTATTACTTCATCATCAATTATGTATATTGACTGCCAGAATACTCTCCAGGATGAAAGACCACAAGAACTACTCTCCTAATTCTTACTCACTCCCAGAGGAATTTTACATATAGCTTTCATCAACAAAGAGGAAGATCCCTGCTCTTTATTTTCTGGGTTATATTTACTTGTAAACAACAACAAAATACATTTCAAGTTTCAAAAGGTAAAGAAATTGGAAAATATTTGGATTAATAATCAGGTGTCCAAATTTAACCTGTGTTCATTTGTTAGAAATTACCTAAAATCAGCCCATTTCAAAATTGAAAACCATATGAACAGCAGAGAAGCACTGACAACACTGTTTCCCCTATATGTAGCGTCGATATGAGTCAGATACCAACTCAACGGCACCTAACAACAACAACAATAACAACAATAATGAACTATGAACCAATTCTGACCCCTCTGTGACTGTTGACTGTCACACGTACACTCTGAAGATGTAAACAGGTGTTTCCAGATGCTTTTGTCTTCCTTACCACAACTTCACTGAAGGGACATGATAGCACTTCTTAGTCTTATGACATGGGGAGGCGTTGCAACAAACTTCCTCGCAGATGCATATTGACTTCTTCTTGAGAGTTGGCATTCTCATTCTATCATTAGATGATTACAAAAATTTTCAACTCTGAAAGGGAAAGTTTTAATCTTTCGGGAACTTCTTTCTTGGTGTTAGAGAATACACAGGGAATGGTACAGCCTTGTTGCAGCATATGCTAATCACCAAATCAGTGTATTGCTCGAGTTACGTTTTTTCCTTTTAGTGTAATGTATTTGTGAAGAAGAAACAACTGAGAGGTGCTGCCCTTGTGGCTTGGGGCAGTAAAAAGAAATAAGAAGGGGTTGGACTGTCAGGGCTAAAAGTCTATACTAAAAATATGCATGTCCTAGTTCTACCCCATTCTAATGGAAGCTGCCCCAAACCATAGGTGCAGGTGAGGGGGCATTGGTATGCCTTATATCTTGCAACCCAACTCTCTCCTTGGGTTTAGTTGATTGGACTAGGGATGTCAAATATGGCCAAAAATGAACTGGGCCAGTCAGTGTACATCTCTCTCCTTTTCTCAGAAATTAGAATTTAGATACATCGGCAACATAATATAACAAAGAGTGGAAGTTGAGACTCAATGGCCAGAGTGAGTCTACAGGCTGGAGAGGCTCTAAGTGGCCCCATGAAAGATAACCATAGAGCAGGCACTATGAGAAAGCAGAGAGGACCAAAGTAGGAGAAGCAAAAGAGTTGTGTCAGCTATAGTGTGAAAGAGTGAGGATTTATGAACTGCCACAGCTGTGCTCATCTCTTTAAATCTGGAACTTCTTCCAACCCACACTTGGATTTCTGTTGTGGATGTCTAGGATGTTCTTATTACTCCAGGTATAACCTTTATAAACATCTTTTACTTGAATTAGGTAGAATATGCTTTTGTTAGCTCCCCCCCTTAAAAAAAATCTTAAACATGTAAACTTATAAATTGGTGAAAGTTGAGAGTTTATACAGAGAGTTTGTTATTATTGGGTTGGATGTGACTCATAGCAACTCTATGTACAACAGAAGAAAATGCTACCCAACACTGTGCCATGCACAGTCTTTTTGTTTGAGCCCACTGTTGCAGACACTGTGCTTCTTTGCATTTTGAGTCATGCCACATCAGCAAAAAGAGGATCTGTGGGCTATACTCCAATTCTAATCCTTAAGGTCAATTCTACTTTGAGGAGGCACTTTTCCCCAGTCATTTCTTGCATGCCTTCCCGCCTTGGGGCACATTTACTGGCACTATGTTTGATAGTGCTTCTCTGCTATTCATAGGGTTTTCGGTGGCTAATTGTTTTGGAAGTGGGCTATTGGGTCCTTCTCCCTAGCTTGTCTTACTGTGGAAGCTCAGCTGAAACCTGTCCACCATTAGTGGCTCCGCTGATATCTGAGATACCATTGTCATAGCTTTCAGCATCATAGCAACATGCAAGGCCCCACAACATGACAAGCTGACAGATACTTGTGGGATACAGAGTAGAGATGTCCAGAAAAGTCACCATCTCTAATTAAGAAGAATTTGGTAAACATGAACGGGCTGGTAAAGTTTTCTGAGGTTAATGAATAATAGGAATTCCTACAGTTGGCCATAAATGTTAAAGGTTTCTTGATTTTAAGCCCCAACATTACCTTTCATCCTGGAGACACTTGTAATACACCTCACTGGGTGTATTTCAGACTTTAATAAAATGGATAAATTTCTTCACTGTCATTCATCTCTGCTTAATATACAACTTATATTTAAAACCGTTCATTAAACCAGTTTTTGTGGCTGTTTTGGATTCTAATTTGTAGAAGCAGATTTAGAAATTTTCATGCAATATGTCAGACTTACGTGTGATTTGCAGTTTCTCAAATATTGATGTTACTTCATGTATGCATGTATGTATGTATGTATTTAATTTATTGCTGTCCTGTGTGTGCTGAACTCAGGACCTCATGCATGCTTTGCGAATGCCCTACCACTGAACTGCACGCCCAGTTCCTTTTTAAGATTTTTATCTTGAGATAAATTCTTGCTAAATTATGCAGGCTGCTCTGGTCTTGAACTCATGATCCTCCAGCTTCAGCCTCCCAAGTCACTGGGATTACATGTGTGAGCCACCATATCTGGCTCACTTCACCTTTTAAAACTCACAATATAAGACTTTATAGACATCAGAAGTTCACTCAAGCTCTGCCACTTCTCAAGTATTACTAGTTGAGGCAAATTACTTCACTTCTCCCTTCCTCAATTTAACGTCATGGGGTTGGGGTATAGCTCTGTGGTTGAGCAGTTGCCTAATGTGTGTGAGGACCCAGGTTCAATCCTCAGCACCACACACTCCAAACAAACAAAAAGTAACTTCACAGGGTTGATCTACAGATTAAACATGATATATACGGTATACATAAGGAATCTGGCACATAATAGCAGATGCACATATTAGATTTTTGTCCTTATTGGGCAAGTGGGGATGACATTTTTCTATCCCTAGGTTCAGGAAAAACTAGAACCAAGAAATCTAGGTCCAAAGCCAAAGTAAAAACATTTTTTAAAATTATAAAACAGTACGTCAAATAAAACAGTATATCATTATCTTTTTGTTATATAAAAATATAAAAAATAAAAATAGCAAAATATATGAAGACATCCCCATCTCTTATCCCACTTTCCTCCCCAGAATACAGGCCATTTCAGAGCCTTTTCTCTTGCTGTTTTCTCTGTCTAGAAGATTCTTTTCTCTATTTAGAAGATTCTTCTCTACCATACCATCAACACACACAGGGGCTACTGCTTATCTTCAGGTGTCAGCTTAAGTACCATTTGCTCAGAGAAATTCCCTTGACCACTTTGTCTAAATAGGTCTCCCTAAATGCTCAAATAGTCTCTCCTGGTACATCCTATGCATTTTCTTTATCATACCTATGTGAAATTGAAATTAAAATTATGTGAAATTGAAATTATGTAACATTTTTGTTTGTTTTACCTATTAGATTATAATAGACTAGATGGTTATGAAGGCTAAACTTTGACTGTTATCACTGTATATTACCTAACATGTTTTTGTGGTTAGGTGCCATTGATTTGGGTCTGACTCATAGAAATCCTATGTACAACAGAACAAAACACTCCCCGATTCTGGGCAGACAATGATTTTATTTATGTTTAAGCCCATTGTTGCAGATAGTGTGTCAATCCATCGAGTGGAGGGTTTTCCTTTTTTGTTGTTGTTGTTGACTTGTCACTCTCCCAAACATGATTTTCTTCTCCAGGGATTGGTCCCTCCTGACCATGTGTCCAAAATAACTGAGACACAATCTAGCCATTCTTGCTTCCAAGGAGCACTCTGGTTGCACTTCTTCTAGGACAGATCTATTGGTTCTTTTGGCAGTCCCTGGTATATTCAGTATTCATCTTCAACACCATAATTCTAAAGCATCCATTCTCTTCCTGTTTCCCTTGTTCAATGTCCAACTTTCACCACCATATGATTGACTGAAAATACCATGGCATCAGTCAGGCTCACCTTTGTCTTCAATGTGACATCTTTACTTTCCAATACTTTTAAAAGATCTTTTGCCACAACTTTTCCCAAAGCAGTGTATCTTTTGATTTCTTGACTACTGCTTCCACAGGTGTTGATTGTAGAGCCAAGTAAAGCAAAATCATAGACAACCTCAGTCTTTTCTCCATTCATCGAGAAGTTGCATACCGACCCAGTTGTAAGGATTTTTGTATTGTTGATGTTGAGTCCAATCCATTCTGAAGGCTATGTTCTTTGATCTTCATCAGTAAATGTTTCAAATCTTCTTCACTTTCAGCAAGCAGAGTTGTGTCATCTGCATAACAAAGATTGTTAATGAATCTTCCTCTAATCCTGATGCCACGTTCTTGTTCATAAAGTCCAGCTTCTCAGATTATTTGCTAAACATAGAAATTGAAGAGAGATGGTGAAAGGATACAGCCCTGACATATACCTTTCTCTGTTTTAAAACAAGCAGTGTTTCCTTGGTCTGTTCAAACAACTTTCTCCTGATCCATATACAGATTCCTTATGAGTACAATTAGGTGCTCTGGTATTCCCATTCTTCGCAGGGCTATCCATAATTTGTTATGATCCACATAGTCAAATGCCTTTGCATGGTCAATAAAACATAGACATCTTTCTGATATTCTCTGCTTTCGGCCGATATCCATCTGACATCAGCACTGATGTCCCTGGTTCCCCACCATCTTCTCAATCAGACTTCATTTTCCGGCAGTTCCCTGTCTATATACTGCTGCAGTTGCTTTTGAATGTCTTTAGTAAAATTTTGCTTGCATGTAATATTAACAATATTGTTCAATAGTTTCCACATTCATTTGAATCCCCTTTCTTGGGAATAAGCACAAATATGGATCTCTTCCAGTCAGTTGGCCAGGGAGCTATAGTCCACATTTTTTGGCATAAATATGTTAATACCTCCAATGCTGCATCTGTTTGTTGAAACATGTCTATCGGTATTCCGTGAACTCCTAGAGCCTTGTGTTTCGCCAATTCCTTCAAGGCAGCTTCTACTTCATCCTTCAATACCATTGGTTCTTCATCATATGCAGCCTCTTGAAATGATTGGTTATCTACCAGTTCTTTTTTGTATAATGACTCTGTGTACTCCTTACATCTTCTTTTGATGTTTCCTGCATCATTTAATATTTTCCCTGTAGAATCTTTCACTATTGCCACTCAAGACTTGCATTTTTTCTTCAATTCCTTAAGCTTGAGAAAAACAGAGCATGTCCTTCCCTTTCGGTTTTCTGTATCCAGCTCTTTGCACATGTCATTAAAATATTTGATTTTATCTTCTCAAGCTGCCTTTTGAAATCATCTGTGGTTTTTTTTTTTTTTTTTTTTTTTTTTTTTTTTGGTGGTACTGGGGGTTGAACCCAGGGCCTCACACTTGCATGCTCTGCAAGTGCTGGACCACTGAGCTGCACCCTCAGCCCATTATTATTTATTTTTTTACTTTTGAGACAGGGTCTTGCTAAATTACGCAGACTGCTTCTGGTCTCGAACTTGCAATCCTTGTGCCTCTGCCTCCCAAGCCTCTGGGATTGCAGGCATCCACCACCTTGCCCAGCACAAAATCTTCTGTTTTGTTCCTTAGCTTCATCATGTCTTCCTTTTAGTTTGGCTGTTGGACATTCAACAGCAAGTTTCAGTCTCTTTTGACATGTAATTTGGTCTTTTGTTTTTTTCCTTTCTTTTTAATAACCTTTTGCTTTCCTCATGAATGATATCTTTGATGTCATGCCACAACTCGTCTGGTCTTCTATCATTTCTGTCTAATGCATTAAACCTGTTCTTGGGGTGGTCTCTGAACTCAGGTGGGGTGTACTCAAGGTCATACCTAGCTGGGTGTGGTAGCACATGTCTGTAATCCCAGTGACTTGGGAGGCAGAGGCAGGGGGATCGCAAGTTCGAGACCAGAGGAAGTCTACGTAACTTAGCGAGACCCTGTCTCAAAAAAAGAAAGTTAAAAAAAAAAATGGGCTGGGGATGCAGTTCAGTGGTTCAGCACTTGCAAAGCATGCAAGCATGAGGCCCTGGGTTCAACTCCCAGTACCACACACACAAAAAAAAGTCATACCTTGGCTCTCATACACTTGTTCTGATTTTCCTCAGTTTCAGTTTGAATTTGCATATGAGCAGTTGATGGTCTGATCAGCAATCAGCACCTGATCTTGTTCTGACATTTGATGGAGATTTTCCATTTTTTTTTTCCACAAATGTAGTCAGTTTGGTTCCTGTATATTCTGTCTGCCTGCAGCTGTAGCACTGTGGCATCTGATCCTGTCAGATCTCAGAAGCTAAGCAGGGTCGGGCCTGGTTAGTACTTGGATGGGAGACCGCCTGAGAACACCAAATACTGTAGGCTTGGGAGAAGGACCTGGCAACCCACTCCCCAAAATCAACGCCATTGAAAGCCCTATGAATAGCAGAGAAACCGTAACAATACTGTTTCACCTGCTGTACATAGGATCTCTATAAGTCGGATACTGACTCAACAATACCTAACAACAACAACAACAATAATGTTCCATCTCGGGAAGTCCATGTGTATAGTTGCCATCTATGTTGGTGAAAAAATGCATTTTCTATGAGAAAGTCATTGGTTTGACAAAATTCTATCATGCAGTCTCCAGCATCGTTTGTGTTACTAAGGCTATGTTTTCCAACTACTGAACCTTCTTTGTTTCCAACTTTTGTACTCCAGTTACCTGTAATTATCAGTATGTCATGATTGCATGTTCCATCTATTTCAGATTGCAGAAGCTGGTAGAAATATTCCTTATCTTCATTTGTGGCCTTAGTGGTGGGTTCATAAATTTGAGTAATAGTCATATTAACTGGCCTTCCTTGTACGCATATGGATATTATTCTATCACTGATAGCATTGTATTTCAGGACGGATCTTGATATGTCTTTTTTGATGATGAATGCAACTTCATTTATCTTAAGTTTTTCTTTCCCAGCATAGTAGACCATATGATTATATGCCTCAAAATTGCCCATGCCAGTCCATTTTAGCTCACTGATGCCTAGAATGTCAATGTTTATGTGCTCTATTTCTCTTCTAACAATTTCTAATTTTCCTAGATTCTTACTGTGTACACTCCATGTTCCAATTATTAATGGATGTTTACAGTTATTTCTCCTCATTTTGAGTTGTGCCATTTCAGTAAGTGGAGGTCCCTAGGGCTATATTCCATTTCCGACATCAAGGTAGACTCTACTTTGAGGCAACTATTCCCCAGTCATCTTTTGAGTGCCTTCCAATCTGGGGGGGGGCTCATTTTTTTGGCACTATATCTGACAATGTTTCTCTGCTATTCAGGGGGTTTTCAATGGCTAGTTGTTTCGGGAGTGGGTTGCCAGGTCCTCCTCCTTAGTCTGTCTGAGTCTGGAAGCCCAGCTGAAACCTGTCCACCATGGGTGACCCTACTGGTATCCGAGATACCAGTGGCATAGTTTTCGCCTCATAGCAACATGCAAGCCCCCACAATATGGCAAACTGACAGATGTGTGGAGGTACCTAACATAGTGCTTGGCATATAGAAGGTACTCAATAAATATTTGTTGGATTTAATGTAAAATGCTTGCTTAGTGTTTTTGTTTTGTTTTGTTTTGTTTTCACTGCTGAGAATGGAACCCAGAGCCTTGCACATGGTAGGCAAGTGCTCTACCACTGAGCTACATCCTCAGCTCCTTGCTTAGTGTTTTAATTTAGATTATCTTCAGTGTATACAGGTTTGATCACCAGAATTGCAGAAACAGGAGGAGAACGTGGTAATCCCAATCCCGAAACCATCAGCCACTGAATACCCTTTGAGGGTTACTGTGAGTTGGACCCCAAGTTGATAGCACCTAACAACAACAACATAGACGTTTTCAGTGAATCTTACATTCATGCTTTTGCAAAACTTGCAACATAGCCATACTGCAAAGATATTTTGAAAGATTCTGAAAATAATGTACAAATGTTCAAAAGTAATATAGTTTCTGAGTTTTTGAGAGCTAGAGGGTTTTGTTGATTTGTTAAGATTTGTCAGTCATTTAATATATACGGAATCCCTTAGATAGTCAGTGGTATACAAAATAGATGTGGACCCTGCCTATATGAAATTATTTTTCTGGTGGATAAAATACATAAATCTTGCAAAAGCAAATATATGTAATAGAAAGTGAAAATTGGATTTTTTTTTGCCTCCATTGTGGCCCAGATCCCAAGACAAAAGTGCCAACTAATTCCAAAGTGAATTGCAGAACCTGGATAATCAGTATTTGCAAAGGGAGACTGGCTTTGCATTCTTTAGCTGACAAACTACCTCTAGCCTATAAAAGAACTTAGAGAGAGATCAAAATGTATTGTTGATGTGAAAAAACTATTTGGAGGCAGATATTGGGGTTGTGAGTCCCAGGCCCACCTTGGAGAAGGGGTGTGAATGCTTTTCTTTCACTTAAGGGCTAGTGAGAGGAATTTAATGGAATCCTTCAGAGAACCGCATGTATATATTTTAGACCCTGCTGGTTATATTCATCTCAGTCATCTAAAGGATGACAGCTGCATCAGGAGCTGCCTGCCAACCCTCCCATTCTATGCTTCCATGTCTAACTAACCATTTCTCCTGATTGTGATGTATGGATATGACTGATAAATATTTTTTTCTGTTTCAAAATTGTGGCTAAAAAATACTTAATATAAACTTACCTTCATACACATTACTTTTCTGTGTGTGATGGGGATTGAACCAAGGGCCTTGTATATGCTAAGCATGCATTCTACCACTCAGCCACTGAACTACATCCCATTGTCTTAAACCATTTCTAAGTGTGTAGTTCAATAGTGTTGACTCATTCTTTTTAAAAGTTAATATGCCATAGCATTTATATAGTATAATATATTCAATGTTGTTGTTAGGTGTGGGCGAGTTGGTGTCCCTATGTACCCCCTGGTGTCCCCTGGCGAGTTGCAACCCTATGTACAGCAGACAAAACACTTTTTTGTGCTTCTCTGCTTTTCATAGGGTTTTCAGTGGCAGATTATTTTGGGGGAGTGAGTTGCTGGGTCCTACTCCCAATTCTACAGCACCTGGTGTTCCCAGGTGGTCTCCCATCCAAGTATTAACCAGGCCTGACCCTGCTTAGCTTCCAAGATCTGATGGTATTGGATGCCACAGTGGTACAGCTGCTGGCAATATATTCAGTAGTCTTCCTTTAATGGATATGTACATCCTTCTACCTTTTCTCTCTCCCTCCCTTCCTCCCTTTCATCATCCTTTCTTCACTTCTTTTTGTTCCTTCAGACAAAGCTGAAAGAAAGATTTGTGTATATGTGTTTTAGATACTGATGCTCTTATTTTAAAAAGAACACAATTCTTCACAGCAGGATTTCTGGTAAAGAGTATATGTGTTTTTAATTTCAGTAGATATTTCCTGATTAGTTTCCAGATATGATTTCAGCAATCCATATTTCAATCAGTGATGCATGAGTGTGCATTATTCTGCATTTTCAACAATAATGGGTGGTATTGGTTAAAAAATTCTTTTGAGTTTTTAATGCGTGAATAACTTTAGATGAAGACTATTGCTATGGTTTGGATAAGTGTTCTTAAAGGTCTAGGTATTAAACCCTTGATGCCCAGTCCATAGCACTATTGGGAGATGGTGGAACCTTTAAGAGATGGTGCCTAGTGGAAGGTCTTTAGGTCATGAAGGCATGCCTTTAAGGAGGATATTGGGGACTCTGATCTCTTCTCTTTTCTTTTGCTTTCCTAATCATGAGGTGCACAAATTTATTCTGCCACATATCTCTGACCCGATGGGTTCCCCAATGCAGTTGGAGCCAATTGATCATGGGCTGAAATCTCCAAACGTGTAAGACACAAGAAACTTTTTCTCTTGTAGGTTGAATATTTTAGGTATTTGTTATTGCAATGGAAAGCTAACACAATTACTTTCCTAAAGGAAACAGTTTTCCTTCCTTTTTCAGTCTTTCCCAGTTGGGAGGAGAACATTTCTTTTGAAAGATATTTAAAAAGTCTTAAACTTCTTTCTTACGAGGAACCTTGAATTCTTTTTTTTTTTTTTTGTCTACATCTTTGTAGTGTGGAATATTTAGAGATAATTTATCTTTGCATCTTAGGATCAGAGAAGACTTGACCAGTTATTTTGCATTCCAGTGAGTCCAGAGTGGCTTTTTCCAGTAAGATTTGCCAGATAATATTCATGTTGTGGAAGGATTAATGATTGATAAATTGGCTTAGGTATTAACAGGCAATATAGAGGAAAAGGTAGTTAAAGTTGACTCCTGCCATTCTGCCATGGTGGATGAAACCATTCGTGTCTCTGAGGACATTGAAAAGACATTTTCTAATGGGTCTCACAGTTTAATCCAAGCCATTGATCCATTTACAGGCTCATGTCATACTGGATGCCCAGAGCTGGATGCCCAGGGCTGATAGCACACAGGGTATGCCCTAGTTTGAATAAAACTAGGGAAAACATAGGCCCACTCTCTCTTTTCTTTTCTTCTTTTCTTCTTTCCTTTATGGTTCTTGCTCTTTGCTCTTCTTTTTCTAGCAACAATGTGCATGCCTCTCCATTCTCTTGGCCTGCCATCTCTCTGTCTGAGGTACTTTTCCTTCTAGAAGCCTGTTTAACTCTGTTCTCTCTGACTTTACCTATCCCTTAGAAATAGAAAGATTGTTTTGCAGGTTCACCCAGGGAACTCAGTTTATTTCAAGTTCATTTCCAGGTTTACTTAAGCTTCTCCAGGTGCTTCAGCCCTCTTTGTAATAATAATAATAATAATAACAACAACAACAACATCTGTTATTACTACTACTACTACTACTACTACTACTACTACTATTAGTTTTGCAGTACTGGGGGTTGAACCAGGGCCTCATGCTTTGTAAGTGCTGTACCACTGAGCTGCATCCCCAGCCCTTTTTTTTTTTTTTTTTTTTGTGGTATTGGAGGTTGAACCGAGAGCCTTGCGCTTGCATGCTTTGCAAGTGCTGGACTACTGAGCTGCTGCCTCCAGCCCATTTTTTGTCTTTTTTGAGACAGGGTCTCAGTAAGTTACGCAGACTGTCTCTGGTCTCAAACTTGAGATCCTCCTGCCTCCGCCTCCCAAACTGCTGGGATTACAGGCGTGCACCACCATGCCAGCTCCCATTTTTTTACTTTTTGAGATGGGGTCTCCCTAAATTATGCAGACTGTCTCTGGTCTTGAACTAGAGATCCTCCTGTCTCCGCCTCCCGAGCCGCTGGGATTACGGGCGCGCGCCACTGTGCCAGCTCAATGATACACTATCTTTTAATGAACTTTACCTGTATTCTCTACTGCAACGCCTGTGTCAGATATAAATTCATTAATATGCTGGATACAAGAACCAGGATTATGTTGGCAAATTCCAGACCCATGCTGTGGACCTGCCTACCCATGTACCTCACAAATCTCTGGAAACACTACCACCATTTAAAGATATGATTTGGAATGGGTCAGTTTAACTTTTTTATTCTTTTGTCACTGGGTTTATAGTTCAGCTTCTCAGGTGTGAGAGTGAGTCTAGAGAACATTGTGGAAGTTAAGTTATTTCTTGGTCAGGGAGCGTGGACACATTGATTAACAGTCTCACTAAGATTGCATAAAATGGGGGCTAGTATGGTTCCTCAAAACCAGTGTGATGTAACCTAAAAAGGTTGTGAGGACAAAGTAAGTTGCCCAAACCTGAGGTGGTAGAAATAAAATCTCTCTTACCATGAGAGAGTAACAAGATCAAGCTTTTCCATGTCATGGTAAAAATCTATGAGTCTGGAAAGAATACACCACAAACCTATCTTGAGACATTGTTCAGTACCCATCGACAGACTGCAATCCATGTGAGAAAGGGACCAAATGAGGTGAATCCTACAATTGCACTGATTTTCTGCGGGGAAGTAATTTTCAGATAGCACTGGAGAAACCCCAGAGAGCCTGGTGGATTAATGAATTCAGGAAACAGAGATTGGAGATTCTGGAGGTAGAGGCAGCTAGAATTTGAGGAGATGACTATCAAAGATGGAAGGACCTTGCAGAGAAGCACCAGTTCAACAAAAATTCTTCCAGAGAATAAGAGAGAACACTCAAGGCTAGAAATGCCTTGAAACCAAAACTAGTCAAAGATACTACGAGAAAAGTAGGTTCCAGGTTAGTCTCACTGATGAACAAAGATGAAATAATTCTAAATAAATATTAGCAAACTTCATTTAGCAATATATTAGAAGGATAACATATGAGGACTAAGATGAATTTATTCCTGAAATGAAATATTTGTCCAACATTGCAAAAAATTTTATCAATACAATTGTACTACATTAAAAAATTAAAACAGAAAAATCATATCTCAATAGATATAGTAAGCCATTGGATAAAACCCAACATCTATTCATGATAAAACTTCTTTTTTTCTTTTAATTTTTACTTTTTTTATTATGAGAATCGAGTGGTCGTTTAAGGTAATTTGGATAATGAAGAAAAGCAGAAGAAATCACTCAACGTGCACCCTCCCAATCATTTCCCCACATTATTAAATATTCAACAGCGTAATTCTTAAACCCCCCTAGTAATATATGTTGTTATTAGGTGCCAGCAAGTCAGGTCCAATTCATAGCAACCCTATGTGATAAAAATTCTTAACAGAAATACAAGATATCCTCCTTAACCTGATAAAAAGGTTTCTATATTAAACTAAAAGAAACATTATACATAGTGATGACAACTTGAACACTTTCAGTTCCGAATTGGGAAAAGAACATGAATGCCTATTATGGTTTTCTTCAACAATGTACTGGAAGTCCTTGCCAGGGAAAGAATGCAATAAATAAATACATAAATAAATAAATAAAAATAAAATAAAATAAAAATAAAAATGTATAAATGAACTGCCACTACTTGCAGATAATAAGAATTGGGTACATAGAAAAATCTGAAAGAATGTACAGATACATTATTAACATTTGTAAATAAGTTAGCAAGGTTATTAAACAGAAATCAGTTCTAGTTTCTATATATCAGCCACAAACAGCTGCAAAATGAAATTTAAAAAGCAAACATTTACCATAGCATGAAAAATTTTGAAAACTACAGAAATAAATCTATGAAAAGATGTACAATATTCCTACAGAGAAAAGCACATGTTTAAGAGATAAATTAAAGAAGACTGAAATAAAGGGAGAGATTAGATACATAGATTGGGAAACTCAGTACTATGAAGATACCAGATTCTCTTCAAATTGTATTTTATAATTATCTATAGGTTCAAAATAGCCCCAAACAAAATCCTAAAAGTATATGCCTACTTGACAAGCTGATTCTAAAATTCATATTAAAATTCAAGGATGAAGATTAGCTAAAGCATTCTTGAAGAAAAGCAGCTTTATGATAGAAGTCTCAATATCAAGACTTTCCTTTAAATCTGAAGTAACTATGATTGGTATCAGCACAAGAATAGATGGCAGACTGACACAAGAAAATAGAGTCCAGGAATATGTTGAATAGAGCCATCAGTAAATGGGCACTTGATTAGACAAAAGTGACACCGCATGACAATGTAGAGGATAGTCCTTTTAATAAACTACGTGAGACAAGTGGATATTCATATAAGAAAAAGAAAACACACACACACAAAAAGAGAAGAAATCCCCCCTTGACTTCTGTCTTATATTACAGTGTAAAATCAATTCCATGTGTATTTGAACACATATGGCAAAACAGGCATAAGATAAAATAGAAAAATATTATCATGACTTGGGGTAAGGAAAGATTTTAAAAAACAAAAATGAAAAGGCTTAACAGTATGCAAAAAGTTTGACAAATTTGACAATGATGTTAAAGTCGTCTTTTCTAGAAACAAACATAGGAGAATGCAAAGGTAGGCCACAGTGTGGTAGAAATTATCTGCAACACACAAAACTAACAAGGCTTATAACTAGAAGATATCAAGTATTTCTACACGTTGATAAGGAAAAGGTCTATAGTAAATAGTGAAACTTGAATAGGAACTTCAGAAAAGTTATTCAAATGTCCAGTAATCACATGAAATATATTCAGTTCATTAGTGAAAAGTGAATTGCAAATTAAAAGAAAACTTGCTACATGAGTGCCTGAGTGGCTTAAATGAAAAAGACTGCAATGTCAAATATGGGCAAGGATGTGGAGTAACAAGAACTGATGGAAGTATAAACTGGCACAATTTGAAAACATCTTGGTGTAATGCAATGAAACTGAAAATGTAGCAAACTTGTCACCAGCAGTTCCACAATTATGTACCCACTTAAAATATATCCTCGTGTGCTGAGAGACATGAGTCCTAATGTGAATGTTGTTCTTAGGTGCCATTGAGTTGGGTCCCATTCATAGTGACCCCATGTATAACAAAACAAAACACTGCTCATCACTGTGTCATGCCCAGTAGTATGTCAGTGCTTCTCTGCTATTCATAGAGTTTTCAAGGGCTGATTGTTTTGAGAGTGGGATGCCAGGTCCTTCTCCCAATTTTGTGGTGCTGGGGATCAAACCCAGGACCTCAGAGAGCACAGAGCAGCACTCTACTAACTGAGCTAAAAACCCAGCTCTCCTAATGTACATAGTAGCATTTTATTTGATAGGTTCAAATTAAAATAATTTTATAAAATTATATAAATATATAAATAAAGTGTAAATAAAATAAAAAATAATCTGTCACCAAATGTCGAGAAATAATTTTTGATATATTTGTACAATGGAGCACTATACAGTTGTAAAAATTAACAAATGACAGCTATATCTAATGACATGCATGAGTATAGAAATAATGTTGAAGGACCAAACAATATATGTTATATGCTTTTATTTATTTAACATTGAAAGATAAGCAAAACTAGAAAGGGTACAGGGTGATTTATAAAATCAAACATCAAATTTTATTGCACAGTGACTATCATAAAAATGGATATGTAGTATGTATCAAATTAAAAATTTTCTCTTTTTCAATATTCACACAATGAATCTTTGGCCCATTACTTTTTCTGGAGAATATAATGACAGGGATTACATACATACATAAACAAGAAATTATTTTCACCCATAAGATGTTTCTAACAATTCCATTTCCTACTTCATTTCCATCACCTGTTCCAGCTGTCCTCAGTAAGCACCTTCCATGGAACAGGATTGGGTTTTGTGCTTGAAATATTAATTATGGATGATCACCCAAATCTCTTGGGATACATTGAGAACTTCATGTTTGCATCATTTAATAGAGGCTCAAAGAAATTAAGGGCTATAAGCCAGGCGTGGTGGCGCACGCCTGTAATCCCAGCAGCTCGGGAGGTGGAGGCAGGAGGATTGCAAGTTTGAGACCAGAGGCAGTCTTTGTAACTTAGTGAGACCCTGTCTCAAAAAGTAAAAAAATGAGCTGAGGGTGCAACTCAGTGGTCCAGCACTTGCAAGGCATGCAGGTACAAGGCCCTGGGTTCAACCCCAAGTACTGAAAAAAAAAAAAAAAAAAAGGGCTACATTATGGTCACTATTTCATCACTGGTGATTGGCTACAAAGAATTCACTATTAATCACACCTCAGCAATGATATATGCCAAACACAAACCCAGGTGCACTGGCATACAGGTTTAATTCCAGTGACCTGGGAGGCTCAGGCAGGAGAATTGCAAGTTGGAGGCCTGAGGCAACTTAAGTAACTTAATGAGACCCTGTCACCAAATAAAAAAATTAAAAATGGGCTGTGGGTACAGTTCAGTGCTAGAGCACTTGCAAAGTGGGTGCAAGGTCCTGGGTTCAATTCTTAGGTACCACAAAAAAAAAATATATATATATATACACACACACCAGAGACATTTTAGAACATTAGTAAAATTGTAAAAATAATTGTGATGATTCATTAAATTCTGGTGTTGACTGTATGTTCAGCTATAGTGTAGTGACTCATAAATTTTTGATAGGTTTCTGTTCTTTTAAAATAACTTAAGGCAATCATCAAAATGATTATCCTCTCAGTCTGGTGATTGTAACCTTTGAGGGTGAAGGAGGGAGTTCTGACTAGGAGGGCAAGTTGGAGGCTTTTGTAATGGTGGCATGTTTTTTTCTTTGGTCGTTACATGGTGTTTGCTGTATAACCATTCATTAAATTGCACTTTTATGTTTCAAGTATAGTAGTCCCATCATGTCCATGGAGGATATTTTCCAAGACCCCCAGTGAATGTGTGAAACCATGAATGGTACACAACCTGGTATATACTATTTTCTTTCCAATACATAGACTTGTCATAAAATTTAATTTATAAATTATGCCTAATAAGAGATGAACAGCATTAACCAATAATAAAATAGAACAATTATAACAATATATTGTAATGAAAGGTATAAGAATGCAATCTCTCTCTCTTGAGAGAGTCAAGACAAATAACATTAGTATTTTTGGACTATAGTTGACATGAATAACCAAAACCACAAAGATAAATCATAAGAGAAACTACTGTGCTTTCTTGTATGTGCTGTATTTCACAGTATAAATGTCTTTGAATGATATGTGGTAAAATAATTATAATTTATATTTTATAATTTTCTTTCTTAAGATACAGTGGTGGCCAGGCTCCATGGCCCAGGCTATAATCCCAGCAACTCAGGGGCTGAGGCAGGAGGATCTCAGGTTCAAGGCCCAAAGACAACTTGTGTAATTTAGCAAGACCCTGTCTCAAAACATAAAAATGTTGCTGGTGGTGTAGATCAGTGGTGAAACACATGCCTAGTATGTGTGAGGCCCTGGATTCAACCTTCACTATTGCAAAACAAACAAACAAAAACAAGAAGACACAATGTTGAATGTTCCTCTACCTCCCTGATAAATTTATTAGAAACAGTTTCATTAAAGATTAAGAGGTAGAATGTTGGTTTTCTTGAAATATGAACATTCTCCGAAGAAAGATTGATGAGTAGCATTCCACCTTGTGGTTAAATATCTATATATAGAAATGATGTTCTTCATACACTGCGTGGCAGAATCTGTTGAATATAGTTGTTGTTAGGTGCCATTGAGTCAGTGTCTAGCTCATAGTGACCCTACATACAACAGGAGAAACAGTATTGTCAGTACTTCCCTTCTATTCACAGGATTTTCAATAGCTGATTGTGTTTTGGGAATGGGTTGCTAAGTCCTTCTCCAAAACCTACAGCACCTGTTGTTCCCAGGTGGTCTTCCATCCAAGTACTAACCAGGCCTGACCCTGCTTAGCTTCTGAGATCTGATGGGATTGGACACCACAGTGGTATGGCTATAGGCATTGCACATAGTTGTTGTTGTTAGGTGCCATCGAGTCGGTATCCGACTCATAGCGACCCGCTGTACAATAGGAGAAACACTGTTGTCAGTGCTTCTCTGTTCATAGGGTTTTCAATGGCAGATTGATTTTTGGGAGGGGGTTGCCAGGTCCTTCTCCCAAGCCTACAGCTTCTGGTGTTCCCAGGCGGTCTCCCATCCAGGTACTAACCAGGCCCGACCCTGCTTAGCTTCCAAGATCTGACGGGATTGGATGCCACAGGGCTATGGCTGCAGGCTTGCACATAGTAGGATTTGTTAAATGTTTCTTGAGCTAATCTGGGACTTTTTCATTAAATAGGACTCTTCAAAAACTGGTCCTTGCATTCCATTAATATTTTATTGAGAATAAGCGTTACAGTTTTCCATAATTAAGAGTACATTAGTTATCAAACTGAGCCAAATGGCATAGGCTTATTTCCAAAAATTTTAGCTGTCAGAAGTAATTTAGAGATGAAGGTATTAAAAGCATTCTTTAAGTATTTTTGCCATTTTTCTAGGTAAAATTATATCTCAGGAGCACAATCATATGAAGAATGTATGTGTGAATTCCTCTAGGTGGATTGGATTGTTGTTGTTAGGTGCTGTCTCCGACTCATAACGACCCTCATAGGATTTTCAGTGGTTGATTGTTTCGGGATTGCTTCGGGAATGGATTGTCATGTCCTTCTCCTGCAGAATATTTTTTAGGAACAGTTAAATTGAGATAATTTTTTAAAAGCCACACCATTATTAGAAATTCAAGAATTCTTTTTATTCTGACGGTGTAATTGGGGATCTACTCTCTTGAAAATATACTTTTGAGGGCTTTGCCCAATTCTTCAGTTTTTGTTAAAAGTCTTAATCCTTGATCCTCTCTTATTCTCTGTGAGTGTTTTTTTGTTTAAGGAGTTACTATTTTTTTTCTTGGCTTCCACCATTATGATTATAATTTTTAGATTCTACCTCCCATTCAAACTCTGGTCCAGTTTGGTCCATTTTCTTTAGGACATTTAGATGTCCCACCATAAGTCAATCTAAGTGCCTTCTAAACAGAATACCTAACAGTCATGACTAGCTTCTCTCAAACTGGGTTTCTTCCAATAGTCCTACCATGTTTTGAGGTGGAAATAATGGGTATTTGGCTGTAAAGGCTATTATCTCATTGATTATCATGCTTGATTTGCCTTAATTAGCTGAGTAGTTTTCTCCACTGACATTTCATGAATACTGTAATAAAAATAATGATACTTTATATCATGTATGTTACTGTGACAGCAAAATCAGAATGTACATATATAGATAGATATACTAAAAAAAATATGTGAGTAGAAGGGAGATCATTGGTCGGGTGAGAGGGATCAGGGGAGCGGGGGTCATAAGAAGGTAAGGGGGAAGTGGATGTGAGCAATGTACAATGAAATGGATGTATGGAAATGTCATAATGAGACCCATAAAGTTTTATGTTAAAAATAACCAGGAAAAACCAAGTAATAATGATAATGGTACTTTCCAGGTACTTTTCTAAGAATTTTATACATAGTAACTAATTTAATCCTCACATAAACACAGATTTTCAATTTTTACTTTATGCACTCGTCTTTTACATCATGTAGAGAAGGTTACAAGAAGCACATGAAAAAATACTCAGTATCCCTAGCCATTAGGGAAATGCAAATCAAAACAACTCTGATATTCCACCTAACTCCAGTAAGAATGGCTAAGATCAACAAAACAGATAATAACCAATACTGGTGAGGCTGTAGAGAAAAAGGACTCCTCTTAAACTGTTGGTAGGACTGTAAGTTGGTTAAACCATTTTGGAAATCAGTATAGTGATACCTCAGAAAACAAAATAGAACTGCCCTATGACCCAGCTATACCACTCCTGGCAATATACCCAAAAGGAGACAAGTCATCATACCACAGAGACACCTGCATCTCCGTATTCAACACAACACTCTTCACAATAGCAAGGATATGGAACCAACCAAGGTGCCCATCAACAGAAGAATGGATAAAAGAACTATGGTACATATATTTAATGGAATACTACTCAGCAATAAAAAATGAAATAATGTCATTTGCAGTAAAATGAATGGAATTGGAGAACATCATCTTAAGCAAGTGAATACAAGCTCAAAAAAAAAATACCATGTGTTCTCACTCATATGTGGGAGCTGAATCTTACTTAAAGGAAGAAAAAAATCCTATACATAAGTTGGTATATAAAAATGCACAATTAAACTTAGTGAAGAAGGGACAGTATAAAGAGAGTAGAAAGAAGGAGGGAAGGAACTAGCAAAGGAAAGCTAAGATTGTGGAAGTTGGAAAGGGAAAGGGAAGTTGGAAAGTAGAATCAACATAGAAGGATAAAGGGGGAGAGGATAATCTCAATGTAAATGATGCAACTTCATGAGTACATGGGAAAAATAGGGGAACATAACCCAAATATGCATGTAAGTTTTACTACGTATTAGTTAAAAGGTTCCATAAACCTCGTAAGTTGATAAAACTATGATCAAAAGTGCTGTAATAGTTGCTTAACGGAAAAAAATCAATGCTGTATTACTCTTACTCCACCAACACTTACCAATAAGGGGAGAGGAAAAAAAAAAAGAAAAAGAGTTGCACACAAAAAACACATATTTATTGTCTTTATGTAATTAATGTTTCGGTTTTTTTTTATATCTTCTTGTGAATTTTAGTTACTCTCTAGGGTTCTTTCATTTAAGTCTAAAGAACTCCCTTTAATATTTCTTTTAGTGTGTTCTGTTAATGAGGAATTCTCTAGGATTTGGTTTATTTGGGAATACCTTCATTTATGAAGATAATTTTTCTTGATTTAGAATTCACGGATGATGGTTTTTTGTTTTGCTTTTGCTTTTAGCATTTTGAGTATGATTTCATACCAATATTTCTGGTCTCCATGGTTTTTGATGAGAGCCATTGATTTTATTGAATATTACCTGTGCTTGATGAATTGTTCTTCATTGCTACTTTCAGGACTGTCCTTGTGTTTTTAAAGTTTGATTATGGGCTGGGTGCAGTGGTGCACGCCTGTAATCTCAGGGACAGAGGCTGTTGAGGCAAGAGTATTGAAAGTTTGAGGCCAGGGCAGCCTGTGTAACTTAGTGTGACCCTGTCTCAAGGTAAAATATAAAAAAGAGGCTAGAGGTGCAGCGAAGTGATTAGAGCACTTGCAAAGTATATGCGAGGCTCTGAGTTCTGCCCCCCTCGTATTGCCAAAAAAAGAAGAAAGAAAAAACAAGAAAGATAATGATGCATTTATATATAGTTCTTTTAAAATTTATTCTACTTGGCATTTGTTGATGTTTTTGAGTGTGAAGATTAATATTTTGCATCCAGCTGAGTGTCGTGGTGCCTATATTCCCAGCACTTAGGAAGCTCAGGCAGGAGGATTATGAGTTCGAGGCTAGCTTGGGCTACATAGCAAGTTCCAGACCATCCTGAATTATAAAGTGAGACCTTATGTCACTCCACCACTCCCTAAGAAATTACATCCAGTTTGGGAAGTTTTCTGTGAATATTTCTTTAAAATCTTTCATTCTTTCCCCTCTCCTTCTAGTATTCTCATTATGTGGGTATTTGTATGCTTGATAGTGTTCCTTATATCTCTGAGGCTCCATTCTTCTTCACTTTATTCTTTTCTTCCCCTTCCTGCTCTTCCTTTTTCCTTCTACTTCTCTGCTTTTTCCTCCTCCTCTTCTTGTTCTTTTATTTTCTGTTCTTCAGACTGGACACTGTCAATTGATCTATCTTTAAGTTCACTGATGTTTTTCTTCTGGTTCCAACAGAAAATTGCAATAAATCTTCCTTCGAAAAGTTCTAGTGTTTTTGTTGTTGTTGTTGGTTTTGTTTTTGTTTTTCAGTTATTGTCTTTCAGTTATTGTCATTTTCAACTCAAAAATTTCTCTTTGGTTCTTATAAGTTTTTCTTTCTTTTTTGATATTTTCTATTTAGGGAAACATTGTTGTCATACTTATGTTTAGTCTTTTAGATAGGACATCCTTTACTTTTTTGAATATATTTAATATAACTGATTAAAGTGTTTGTCTAGTAAGTCAAATGTCTGAGTTTTCTCAGGGCCAGTTTCTATTGATTGTTTCTTTTCTTCATGTGTACGGCCCATACTTGTTTGTTTGCCTGCCTTAATAGATTTTTATTGAGAACTAGACATTTAAAATAATGTGGTAACTGTGAAAGTAAGATTTATTCACTGTACAGCTTTTGTTGTTGTTAATGTTTATTTTAGTTTGGTGACTTTTCTGAGTTACATTTTTTTTTTTTTTGTACTGGGAGTTGAACCCAGGGCCTCGTGCCTGCATGCTGTGCAAATGCTGGACCACTGAGCTGCACCCTCAGCCCATTTTTTTGGTTTTTGAGACAGGGTCTCACTAAGTTACGCAGCCTGCCTCTGGTCTTGAACTTGCAATCCTCCTGCCTCCGCCTCCCCCTCCGCTGGGATTACAGGCGTGCGCCACCGCACCCGACTTGAGTTACTTCTGTAAAGTCTGAATTCTTTGTTGTGTGGTCATTGAAGTCCCTGCTTGGGTACCTTACTGTCCAACTGTTGCAAGGGTATTTCTTTGTTTTTCTTTCCCCACCCTTTTTTTTTTTTTTTTTGGCCTTGAATTTGTAATCCTCATGCCACAGACTTCTGAATGTGGATATTTCTTTAAATGCCTAGAATCCATAAGCCTCCCAGTCTTGTGTGTGTATGTGTGTGTGGGTGATGCCTGTTAATGATCTGCATATGCAATGTCCCCCAGAGACTAATATGTTGAAGACTTGGTCCCCAGCTAGTGGAGCTATTGAGAAGTGATTAGATCATGACACCAACCTCATCAGTGGATGAACTCAGGGATGAGTTCATAGCTGGAAGGGCTATTACAAGGTAGAGCTTTGTTAAAAAAAAGGTAGGTCCCTAAGGGTGTGCCTTTGAAAGGCATATTTTGTCCTTGGACCCTTTCTGTCTTTCCCTTTGCAATGATGGTCTGCCTTACCACAGGCCCAGAAACAGTATAACCAGATCACCATCATCATGGCCTAAAACCTCTGAAACCATGTGCCAAAATAAACCTTTTCTCCTTTAAATTTTTTCTTTCCTTTTCTTTTCTTTTTTTTAAAGGTATTTTGTCACAGGAACAGAAAGGAGACTAACAAGATGCCTTTGACTCTTAAGCCAGGCACTTAGCAACACTTTCTTAACCTTTACTTCCTGCTTATGTAATACCTCAGGGCAGCCAGAGGTGAGTGCTTAGGGCGTTGTCAGGTTTTTCTTAGCATATGATCACCCCTGGGTATGGACATACATCTAAGTATCTGGGTAGTCTAGATTCCTAGGCATGTAATGGAACTTTTCAGAAATCTTGGGACATCTCATTCCCATCTTTCCCTCTAAATTTTTTGTTTAGTCTGTTATTTGCCCCAGTCTGTTATTTGTTTAGTTTGTTATCCACCCCATCAAGCAATTGTAAAGTTAACCCTTAACTGGCATCATGTTTGGAGGGTCACATATGACCACACAACACCCATACTTGTGCTTGGGTAAGTGCTACAGTACCCCATATCTAGCACCTGCCCATGGGGCTGTTTGACCTTGGGATACCAGATGAGGGTTAAACAGTTGCCTTAATTTTTTTTTTTTTTAAGAAAGGTCTCAGTATATAATTAAAGTTTGCCTCAAACTCACTATATAGCCCAGACTAGCCTTGAATTTACCATTCTCCTGGTCATCTTCTAGAGTGCTGGGATTACAGGTGTGCACCACCATGCCCAGCTCACTTTAATTGTTTTTGACAAATAATAGGGTACAATCACATAAATAAACCCAACTGATTGGTTCAAGACTGAGTGTGAGTAGCAAACGAGACCAGAGCTGTCTAAAGAGTAAAGGTAAAGACCTGATGTCCATTTCATGTTCCTAGGAGGGTGTAGGGCAGGTAATGTGGCTTGTAAGAGTTGTATTAGGCTAACCACTTGTAGTTTGATTATCGAACACCATGATGAAGCATTGATTAAGCATGGGTAAGACGGTTTAGGATTTCCATGAACTTTATAAATACAAACACTGAAGGTTTTAGAAGAGAGAGAAACTGGGAATCTCTTTACATAAGGAGGAAAACTGCTGTTTGAATAATAGGATTTGGATAGGCAAGAAGTTTAAGGATTCTTGTATGTTCCCACCAACATGAGAGTAGAAATGAATATGCAATGGGAAAGTGTATGTTGGGGTTAACAAGCGGACTCACTTTAAGTCATATAAAATATCCTAGTGAAATATTTGAGACTAAGAAACTTTTATAGTAAAAATTTTTCCCAAATGAAGTGGTATACAGCTAGAAGGGAATCAAAATGAAGCAAATGATAGCTGGGCACTATTCAAGAGAGACAGCATGAATTAATGGTAGACTAGTTCTGTATAATCATTTATTTTTTCTGCCCATATTTCTTCTACTCCTTTCTTACTATTTTTGAAAGGGAATGAGGTTGATTTTATTGTATTTTAATATGTGACAGGTACCATGCTAAGCACTTTTCATGTGAATTTTATTTATTCTTCACATATGACCTTTTGAGACAGTCATCATTAATTCATCATATATGTCTATGTGTGTGTGTGTGTATATGTATATATATATATATATACACACACACACATATGAGAGATTGGTATTTAGCTGTTTAACACATCTCGTTGTTGTTGTTGTTGTTAGGTGCCGTTGAGTCAAGTCCGACTCATAGCGACCCTATGTACAGCAGATCGAAACACTTGCCGATTCTGTGCCAGGAAAACGATCTTATTTATGTTTAAGCCCATTGTTGCAGACACTGTGTCAATCCATCGGGTGGAGGGTTTTCCTCTTTTGCGTTGACCTGCCACTCTCCCAAACATGATGTCCTTCTCCAGGGATTGTTCTCTCCTGACTACATGTCCGAAATATTTAAGACGCAGTTTGGCCATTCTTGCTTCCAAGGAGCACTCTGGTTGCACTTCTAGGACGGATTTGTTGGTTCTTTTGGCAGTCCATGGTATATTCAATAGACGTCTCCAGCACCACAACTCAAAAGCATCAATTCTTTTTCTGTCTCTCTTGTTCAATGTCCAGCTTTCACAACCATATGATGCCACTGAAAATACCATCGCAAACACATCTCATTAGCATACAGAAAACCTAATGACCATCTTAAAAGATGGTTTATAAAGACTCAGTATAGCTGAGTATAGCCTGTAATCCCAGTGGCTTGGGAGGCGGAGCCAGGAGGATCGCAAGTTCCAGACCAGAGGAAGTCTGTGTAACTTAGCGAGACCCTGTTTCAAAAAGTAAAGAAAAAAAAAAAAAAGGACTGGGGGTGCAGCTCAGTGGTCCAGCACTTGCATAGCATGCAAGCGCGAGGCCCTGGGTTCAACCCCTAGTACCGCAAAAAAAAAAAAAAAAAAAAAAAAGTATAAGCTAGGCATGATGTTATGCACCTGTAGTCACAGGTACATGGGAGGCTGAGGCAGGAGTATCATTTGACCTGAGGAATTCAAGGTCAGCCTAAGCAACAGGAGTGAGCCTCCATACCTGTATCTAAGCAGCTATTCTTTTTATTTTTGCTGTACTGAGGGGTTGAACCTAGAGCCTCACACACAAACTAGGTAAGTGCTTTACCACTGAACTGCAGGCCACACACACACACACACACACACACACACACACACACACACACACACACACACACAGGGTCTTGCTGAATTGCACAGGCTGCCTCTGGCCTTGAACCTGCGATTCTACTGCCTTAGCCTTCTGAGTTGCTAGGATTATAGGTGTGAGCCATGGTGCCTGGCAAATCAGCTATTCTGGTGGTTTTTTTTTTTGTTGTTGTTGTTGTTTTTGTTGTTGTTTTTTGTGCTAGTGGGCTGAATCCAGGGCCCCTTTCATGCTTTACAAGCACTCTACTACTGAGCTCCACCCCAGCCCCTTTTTTATTTTTTTCTTTTATCTTGGGATGGAGTCTAAGTTACACAGGATGCCTCTGACTTTGAACTGGGAATCCTTCTGCCTTCATGTCCTGAGTTGCTGGGATTACAAGAGTGTGCCACTGTTCCTGGTCTTTATCAGCTATTCTTAATGGTTATCTTGGAGAAGCTATATCACTAGGCTGAATGGGAGCCATGACAGGTTAGATACAGCCTGAAATAGGAAGGTCATTCATAATTCTGGAGAATTTTAATGTGGTAGTCTCTCATTGACCCAACACAAGTATCCTCATTTGCCTTTTATGTATCTGTATGTATCTCTGTTCCCATGGCTAACTGGTAATTTTTCTATTTTTTGTTTATATTTATGAGGGAGAATATTTTTTAGGAAAGTATTTTATGCTCCTTCACCAGAAGTTATTTTGGGACAGTTTACCTGAGAAGAAGCTGAGGGAGTATTAGGCACAGTATTTGACAGGTTTAGTACTTTTTGTTGTTGTTAGGTGCTGTCCAGTTGGGTCTGACTCATAGCGACCCTGTGTACAACAGAATGAAACACTCCCGGATTTGTGCTAGGCATCTGATCTGTTTTATGTTTAAGCCCATTGTTGTAGACTCTGTGTCAATCCATCTATTTGAGTCTTTTTTTTTTCATTGATCTGTCACTCTCCCAAACATGTTGTCCTTTTTCAGGGATTTATCCCTCCTGACTGTATGTCCAAAACACATAAGAAACATTCTAGCTATCCTTCCTTCCAGGGAACATTCTGGTTGCACTTCTAGGAAGGATCTTTTTGGTTCTGTATGTAATCCATGGTATATTCAATATTTGTCTCCAGCATCACAATTCAAAAGCATCAGTTCTCCTGTCTCCCTTATTCAATGTCCAGCTTTCACAACTGTATGATGCAACTAAAAATACCATGGCATGAGTCAGGTGTACCTTTGTCTTCAATGTGACACCGTTACTTTTCAACACTTTAAGGAGGACTTTTGCAACAGCTTTTCCCAGTGCAATGAGTACTTCGATTACTTGACTGCTGTTTCTGTGGGTGTTGGTATAGAACCAAGTAAAAGAGAATCTTGGGCAACCTCAGTCTTTTCTGTGTTTATTAAGAAGTTGCTTACTGACCCAGTTGTAAGGATATTTGTTTTGCTGATGTTGAGGCACAATCCATACTGAAGGCTATGTTCTTTGGTCTTCATCAGTAAATGTTTCAAATCCTTTTCACTTTCAGCAGGCAGAGTTGTGTCATCTGCATATGCAGGTTGTTAATGAGTCTTCCTCCAATCAAGATGCCATGTTCTTCTTCATGAAGTCCAGCCTCTCTAATTATTTGCTCAGCATAGAGATTGAAGAGGTACAGTGAAAGGATACAGTCCTGACACACATCTTTCTTGACGTTAAACCAGGTGGTGTTTCCTTGTTCTGTTTGAACAACTGCCTCTGGTCCATATACAGATTCCCCGAGTACAACAATTAAGTGCTCTGGTATTCTCATTCTTCACAATGTTATACATAATTTATTGTGATCCACACAATCACAGCTTTGCATAGTCAGTAAATCATAGACATCTTTGTGGTATTCTCTGCTTTCGACTAATATCTATCTGACATCAGCAATCATGTCCCTGGTTCCACACCTTCTGCATCTGACCTCATTTTCCAGTAGTTCCCTGTCTATATATTGCTGCAGTTCCTTTTGAGTGATCTGTAGCAAAATTTTACTTGCATGTGTTATTAATGATATCATTTGATAATTTCCACATTCAATTGGATCCCCTTTCTTTGGGAATGAGTTTAGTATTTAGAAAAACTTAATACTTAGAGAAATTTAATATGCCCTAAGTCAGTCAATGGCAGAGCCAGATTTGAACAGTAGTTTATCTCAAAACTTATATTCTTTTTACTATTCCTGGGGCATGGCTTTATTTTAGGCTTGATGTGGATATTTAAAAGACCTTGGTCCCTAAGGAGCTCATATAAATAAACAAAAATTATATAAGTTAACAAACAAGGGCCATATGAATGATTCAGGCAGTGCATTCTGGAGTTGAGATAAAGGATACATTTCTCCTGAGTGATTGATTAGAGAAGAATTCATGGCTTGAGTGGTACCTGGGCAGAAGAACAGTAGATTTTAAAGATAAAAATGCACAGAAAGGAATGACATGAATAAAGACTGACTGATGAGTATTGCACAAGGATAAATTTGACTATGACATAGGGTACTGGAATCTATGGTACATTTTGCTTTAGGATGATTAATCTAATTCATGCTGGGAGCAGCATGAAGAATAGATTAAAGCAGAATGAGAGGCACAGCAGGAGAACCACTAAGGAAGAGATTTCATTGATTCAGACATGAGATCAAGAAGAAATGGATTAATGTTATGGCAAAAATATGAAAAGAAAGAAATGAATTCAGGTATAGTTCTGAAAGAAATGACAGGACTTGAAGCTTGATTAGATTATATAGATGAGGCAAAAAGAGAATAAGACTATATTGAGACTTCAAGTCTGGGTAACAGTGACAGTGAGAATGATAGCCTCATTATGGGAAATAAAATCAGGTGGAGGTAGGACAATATGGCATAGTTTATGTATGCTGAATTTAAGATACTGTCAGGGCATCAACATATAACCATCTGCCAAACAGTTTAAAATATGAGCATGAAAGCTAGATGCTGTGGTGCACATTTGTAATCTCACCAGTTTGGGAGGCTGAGGCAGGAGGATTGTGAGTTTGAGGCCAGCAGCAGCCTGTGCAAGTTAGTGAGGCCCTGTCCCAAAATAATAAAAAAATTTATAATGGTGCAGGGATGTAGCTCAATGATGAAGCACTTGCTTAACATTCATGAAGCCCTGAGTTCAATTCTCCAGTACCGGGGAAAAAAATAGAAAGAAAGAAAAATGCCTGAAAATATTTGTTATTGGTTGTTACTGGCTCCTTCTTGGGATATATGCAACTTACAACACACTGTAAACCTTGAGATTCAGGAAGATATAGCCTCGAGATTCAGATTGAATCAAACCATCTGCTAACTTCATTTTTAACTATTAATTTATTTTCTTCTTGCATTGCTGGGGATAGAAACCAGGACCTCACACATACTAGGCAAGCATTCTCCCACTGAGCTATAACACAAGCCCACTTGAGGACTTGTGACTGGATTTATAATATTTTCTATTTAATGCTCTTGTCTGTTAGTATAACATCTGATTTTGGATTGGTCATCCAGGGAGTCAGGTAGAACAGATAAGCCCAAAATGAATACACAGGGAAGAGTGAGTATTGAGGAGTGATGAGAGAGAAAACAAAATTAGAACAAAAGCTCCTCACACAAGACATGTTCAAAGCCAAGATTACACAAATTAATTTAGTGGTAATAAACACAGAAAACAAGAAAACAAAAAGACCGTGAGAATATGAATGCACTATTAATAAAAGTATTTTTGTGGAGTAAACTGTCAAAGAACTTAAAACAAGTATATGTGGTATTGAATGAAGAAATAAAATTTATAAAGAAGAACAAGAATTATGAAAAAGGGAAGCAGATATGAAATGGAAGCAGGTGGATATGAAGAAATTACAACTAACTATGTGAAATTAAAATATTTACATCATTGAAATGAAAAATTAAATAACTGAGATGTACACCAAATTGGACATGAAGAGAATCCGTGAATTACTGTTGTTTTATTTTATTTATTTATTTATTTTTGAGACAGGGTGTTTCTATGTATCCTAGGCCTACCTTGAACTTAAGATCCTCCCGTCTCAGCCTCCTGAACGCTAGAATTTCAGACATAGTCCCAACTACACCCAGTTTAGAATCAGTGAATTAAAAGACAGTTTGAAGAGTTGACTCAGAATACACCATAAGAGGTAAAAAGATGAGGAAGATGAGCAAGCAGTTAGGAGATCTGGGTAGGACAAGAGGTTCTGAAATATCAAAATAGGAGTTCTAGGACAAGAAGTGGAGGAAATGCTTGAGAAGAAATATGTAAGTGAAAATGGCAACCAGTCTTCTAGAATTGAAAATTGTCATGAGTTCTCAGATAAAAAGTACATTTTTAATACCAAGTAGGATAAAATAATCTACATGAAGACACATAATAGTGGATACATAGAAAACTGATGGTCAAACAGTGTTTTGAAATGATCAGAAGGGGAAAATATGGATTATTACTATTACTACTACTACTACTGCTGCCGCTGCTCCTCCTCCTCCTACTATTATTTGCTACTACTATACTACTATTATTCGCAATACTATAGGTTGAATACAGAGCCTCATGCATGCTAGGGAAGTGCACCCTGCTGAGCCTCACCCCTACCCCCCTTTTTATGTTTTATTTTTGAGATAGTGTTTTGGTAAATTGTGCAGGCTGCCTCTGATCTTTTTTTTATTTTTATTTTTTCTAATACTGGGGGTTGAACCCAGGGCCTTGCGCCTGCATGCTCTACAAGTGCTGCACCACTGAGCTATTGACCAAATAAATGGTGAATTTTATTTTCAAAGGCAAACTGAAACTCTAATCAACAATAACAAAATGGGGAATTGTGTTCAATTGGGAGGATAGAAATATTGAATAGTTAAAAAAGATTCATAGTTAAATATTTTAAGAACTATAAAAATCAGTAAAAAGCCAGAAATATAATCCATATCTTTCCAATGAGCAGAGGGAAAAGGGGATTACAGAAAAAATTTTATTAAAAGTGAGATGGTAGAGAAAGAAAAAAAAAACCAATAAAGCCTATACACAAGAAGATGGTAAATATAAACCTGAGTATATTAGAATAAACCTAAAAAGATTTAACTCCTTTTATTAATTAAGATGATTATCGATTTGAATAAAAAACAAAACTCAACTATTTGTTGCTTAAAGAAGACAAATTTAAGACCACACAGAATAGTCAGAGGACATGGTGCAGGCCTGTAATCCCATCTACTTAGGAGACTGAGGTATGAGGATAGCACGTTTGAAGTCAGAGGCAGCCTGTGCAATTTAGCGAGACTAGGTCTCAAAAAATACAAATAAAGGGGTTGGAGGTGCAGCTCAGTGGTAGAACATTTGACTAGCATGTGTAGCAAAACAAACAAGGAAAAAAACCCAAAACAACGAACAACAAAACACCTCAGAATAGATGAAAATAAAGGGAGGAAAATGATATATAAAGCAGTCAAAACAGTAACTTTAAAAAGCTCCTATTGATATAGTATGCAAAGTAGAACTTAGGGTCAAATTGAAAGAATGAATAAGGATGGAACATATTCATAAAAAAGAACACCCACACAGAAGATAATCACAGTTAGAAATATGTTTTCTCTAAACGATATAATCTTTAAATAGTATATATAATATTACTTAATATATGTAAATAACCAAATCCAGACAGAATTATAAGGAAAAAATGAATAAAAAGCAAAGTGGTAGAAACTGGTAAGCATGCCAAAAATTAGCCAAGATGTAGAAAATTTTTATTCAAAATTAACATGGCCAGAGGTATAATTCAGTGGTAGAGCACTGTCTAGTATGTACAAGGTCCTGGGTTTGATTCCTAGTATCAAAAACAAACAAACAAAAATAACACCCCCCCCCAATCAAAACCAAAAGTAATACTTTTTCCTAACAAATTGTTGTTGATATGTGCCGACTCATAGTGACCCTACATATAGCAGGGAAAACAGTATTGTCAGTGCTTCTCTGCTATTCATGGGATTTTCAATGGCTGACTGTTTTTTGAGAGTGGGTTGCCAGTCTTTCTCCCAAGCCTACAGCACCTGGTATTCCAGGTGGTCTCCCATCCAACTACTAACCAGGCCCAACCCTGCTTAGCTTCTGAGATCTGACATCACAGAGGTACAGGCATTTCTAACAAATACAGAATGTAAATCCTTCAAGGAATCTGGAAATGTTACAAAAATTGATCATCTTACCATGTCACAAAAGAAGTCTCCAAATTCAAAGAATTTATATCATACAGGCCATGTTCTCTGGCTGCAATGCAATTAAATTAGAAATAAACAGTAAAAAATGGTAAGAAAATTCTTTACGTTTGAATTAAGGGGAGAATCAGTGCTAGTTACAAAAAAAATTCAGAAGTCAAATGATAGTGAGTTTTACTTGAAATGTATATAGCCAAGACAATACTGAGAAGTGAATAAATAGCCATAAATTTAATTATTAAAAATAATTAAAAGTAGTTAAGTATTTATCTTAAGAAACTAGAAATAGAACATCAGAAGAGTAATCTCCTCCTCACTCTGACCCCACCATCAGAAAATGCCAGTGGAATTTCATCTACTAAGGTGACCAGCTGGCTTTGTTGGTCCAGGACTGAGGGGTTTCTGGGATAGTTGATTTTTAATTCTAAATGGAATAGTCCTAGACAAAACCGGATAACTGGTCACCCTACACCTAACCATCCAGTGTTCCATAGATGGAACACTGTCCAATTCATATTTTCAGACAATGACAGCCTTGATGCTAGAATTGAATGAGGCAATTATTAACCAGTGTCACTTTCATCATAGGTCTAATAATTCTAGAAAAAAATTAGCACAGCAATTCAGCAGTGTTAAGGAAGAATAGCATATTAGGGTCAAATTTATCCCTGGAATGTGAGGATCTTTTGTTGTTAGGTGCCGTTGGGTCATGTCCAACTCATAGCAATCCTCATAGGGTTTTTAATGGCTGATTGTTTTGGGATTGCCTTGAGAATGGATTGCCACGTCCCTCTCCCATTTTTGCCAAGCTGGGAATCGAATTCAGGACCTCAGAGACTGCAGAGTGGTGCCCTACCAACTGAGCTAAATCCCAGTCTGAGGATCCTTTAGAAATCTATTAATGTAATACATCTTATCAGTAGACAGAAAACCTAATGACCGTCTTAAAAGATGATTTATAAAGATTCGATAGAAACTGGCCATGGTTTTTGGTATTTGGGAGGCTGAAGCAGGAGTATCTTTTGACCTCAGGAATTCAAGTTCAGCCTACACAACACAACAAGACCCCATCTCAAAAAATAAAAACACAAAACCAAACAAACAGGAAACAAAACCCAAAAATCAACCAAACAAAATTCCTTAATACAGACTTGTAGTTTCTGCTCTAACACACAAAGAGCTTGGAACTTGTCACTTTTGTTCTCACAATAAGAAAAACACTGAAAAATTATTTTTTCCCATGGTATTGGGGGTTGAGCCCAGGGCCTTGCACTTGCATGCTTTGCAAGTGCTGGACCACTGAGCTGCACTCCATCCCATTTTTTTTATTTTTTGAGACAGGGTCTTGCTCAATTATGCAGACTGCCTCTGGTCTCGAACTTGCGATCCTCCTGGCTCCACCTCCCGAGCCGCTGGGATTATAGGAGTGCGTCAATGTGCCCAGTTTGAAAATCAAATTTTAGACCTGAGAGATCATAGGACAAACTTCATCTCTCAGTTTCCTAAGGCTTCTGTAACAATGTACCAAAAACTGAGTGGCTTAAAACAATAGAGGGGGAAGCTATACTTCCTCCAGATGCTCTAAAGAAGAATCATTGCTGATGAGAACCTGGGCATGGTGGGCATGCCTGTAATCCCAGCTCTTGGGAGGCTGAGGCCGGAGGATTGGTGTAAGGTTGAGGCCAACCTGGTCTACACAGTGAGATTCAGGTCAGTTTGCATTACAGAGTGAGACCTTGTCTTAAAACAAACAGAAAAAAAATGTGAGATATTTATAAAATGAAATACTATACAGCTTTTTATTGGAAATTTTTAATGTACACCTTAATGTGATTCATTCTGACATGCTTTTCATTGTGACATTTCCATATATGCATTTTGTTGTACATTACACAGATAAGTTCCCCCTTACCTTCTTGTGCACTTCCTCCTCCTGTCCCTCCCCCCCAAAGACTTCTCTTCCATTTGCTTGTCTTTTTATGGTAATACTTTTCTATATATCCTTGGGTTCCAATTATATTTAAGATGTTTTCGGTAGTAAACTTTCTTTTTACCTTGTCAGTACTGTTACATGAATTTTCTAGTCCATCTATATTAATACCATTCTTTGGTATTATTGGTGTTCTTATAATTCTTTCCAGGACTATTAAAGTTGGGCTGTTCACCCTGAGATCACCCCTCCCCCATTCCTTATTCCTCCTTGTGCCTCCTCTCCCTTATCTCCTCTCCCAGGATTTCCTCCTTTTGCTAGATCTCTCCCTCCTTCTTTTGTGTTCCCCAAATTGTGCCTTCTCAGCTAGGTCGATTTTAGCTTTTTTTTTTTTTTTATGTTCCAACCTCTGCGTAGAATTTTTTCCTTATAATTTGAGACCTTGTCTCAAAACAAAACAAACAGAAAAAATGTGAGATATTTATAAAATGAAATACTATACAGTTTTTACAACAAGTCAAAATGCAATGTTGAACAAAAAGTGTAAGTTTCAGAAAGATATGTACAATTTGATAATAGTAACATAAGCTTAAAAAATATGTTGGGGAGTGTAGCCCAGTGGTAGAGTGCTTGTATAGCATGCATGAGGCTCTGGGTTCAATCCCCAGCACTGCAAACAAACAAACAAATGAAAAAAAGTGAAGCAATATATACTACTTATAGATACAGACCTACATAGTATTTATGTGGTTACCTGATACAAAACTTGGCCTTTTCCCAAATTTCAACCCCTTTAATGCAAGTTATCTCTTTTCTCTTTTTTCTTTCTTTCATTTCTTTTTCTTTTTTCTTTCTTTCTTTTTCTTTTTTTTTTTTTTGGTACTGGGGATTGGACCCTGGCCTTCTTGCTTGCATGCTTTGCAAGTGCTGTACCATCGAGCTGTACTCCCAGCCCATTTTTTTTACTATTTGAGACAGGGTCTCACTAAATTATGCACACTGCCTCTGGTCTCAAACTTGCAATCCTCCTGCTTCTGCCTTCTGAGTTGCTGGAATTACAGGCATGCTCCACCATACCTGGGTTATCTCTTTTCTTTAATTGAATATTTTTCTTTTTAGTATTTGTGAGTACTTACATGTACCACATGAGATGTGATCAAAAGATATGGTGAATATTTAATTAAAAAATTATAACCTTAAAAGACACATTGCCATAAAACTCGTCAAAATACTCCCCCTGGTTTTGAACACACATACTGTCATTCTTGCCACTTTTTGAAGCAGTTCCGGAAGTCCCTCGTATGAGTGTTTTTAGTTGCACTGTCATGGCTGCCTTGATGTCCTGAATTGATGCAAAATGTTTACCTTTTGTGGTTATTTTGACTTTGGGAAAAAGCCAGAAGTTGCATGGTGCCAGGGCCGGTGAATAAGGTGGGTGAGTACACATTGTAATGTTTTTCTTTGATAGACATTGCTATACCAGAAGCCATGTATGACATGGAATATTGTCATGATGGAGGATGACACTTATGAAAGAGTACTTCCAGAACTGCTTCAGAAGGTGGCAAGAATGGTGGGAAAAGTGTGTTTGAAGCCAGGGAGAGTATTTTGAGGGAGATTAATGGCAATGTGTCTTTTACTGTGTTGTTGTTGTTGTTGTGTGCCATCGAATCGGTATCTGACTCATAGCGACCCTCATAGGGTTTTCAATGGCTGACTGTTTTGGGATTGCCTTGGGAGTGGATTGCCAGGTCCTTCTCCCATTTTTGTGGTGCTAGGAATCAAACTCGGGACCTTAGAGACTGCAGCACAGCGCTCTACCAACTGAGCTAAATCCCAGCATGTCTTTTACTGTAGTATTTTAAAAATTCAAACATTCACTGTATTTTTTGATCACATTTCATATATATATATATATATATATATATATATATATATAATTTTGTGTCTTCCTCGCTAGAATATTAGCTCCATGAAGTAGATTTTCGTCTTTTCTTTTCACTTTTGTATCCTGAACAGTGACATATAATGAGTACTCAATAAGTAAATGCTGAATAAATTGTAATATATCTAAAATGTTTTATTTCTGAATAGTAAAATATATAATGCAGTACAAAAATATTAAGATCTGATGGGGCTAGATAATGGCAACAGTAGTGTTCATGATATAATTTATTATTATATTTTTTTCTTTTAGAGTAGTAGTGGTGAAGCCCAGTGCTTCATGTTAGGCAAGCATTCTACTACTGAGATACACCTCCAGCCTACATTTTTTATATTTCTATGTTTGAAGCATTCATTAAATAAAAGAAGGAAAAAAATGTTTGAGGAAGATTTTGAAGAGCAGTGTGTCATTGAAGTCTAGGGAAGATGGTGTTATAAAAGGGAATACAGAGATAGTTCAAATGCTGGCATTACTGACCATGAGATAAGGTAATTGTAATTGACAAAAGGAAATTATTAGTAACTGTTGAAAGAACCTGCTTTAGCCAGGAATTGACAGCAAGCAGAGTGGTAAGAAAATGTAGGCAGTAGATGGAGAAATGGAAGCCACTTCTTCAGGAGGATAAGTACAGCTTTTCCAGGATGGAAAATATATCCATGTTTATGAGCAGGATGGAAAATCCATTGGAAAGATGGAAATTGAGAATGCTGGGAAGAGAGAAGATAGACCAAATACTAGAATAAATGGGAGTGTTTATAACTAGAGGGATAGAGTAAAAAGCAAAGGGTAATGAGAAGAGGCTCTACTTTTATGTAATGGAAGAAAAGGTAGTGAGAAAGGTTGACTAAAGTAAAGAGAAGTAAAGGTGAGAGAATTCATATTTGTTTCATAAAAGGATAAATCAGGCCACATGTTGACATGGAGGAACTGGGTAGTGGGGATTGTCCAGGTTAGTGAATTAACCCAATCAGAAGTCAGCTGAAGTTGTAAGAGGCTAGGTTGATGATTGTTGTTGTTGTTAGGTGCCGTCAAGTCGGTATCCGACTCATAGCGACCCTCTGTACAACAGGGGAAACACTATTGTCAGTGCTTCTCTGCTGTTCATAGGGTATTCAATGGCAGATTGATTTTTGGGAGGGGGTTGCCAGGTCCGTTTCCCAAGCCTACAGCTTCTGGTGTTCCCAGGTGGTCTCCCATCCAGGTACTAACCAGGCCCAACCCTGCTTAGCTTCCGAGATCTGACTGGATTGGATGCCACAGGGTACGGCTGCAGGCGAGATTGATGATTAGGATATTAAAAAAAAAAAAAAAGAAAGAAAAAGAAAAAAGAAAAAAGGATGATTTTAGGCTTTGAGAGGCTTGAGCAGTAATGCCGCCAACAACAACCACCATTCGTATGTGGCAGGGATTGTTCTAAATTCTCATATGTATACTCATTTAATCCCGACTGACTTTTAATGTATTATGTGACTGTTTTTTAGGTGAGGGAATCAAGACATAAAGAAGTTAAATGAAATTGAAACCAACGCCAACTCTGGAAGCCATGACCTTAAACATTATATTCCCTCAACAGTGTAATAGGAAGTTCAATGACAGACAGCAGAACTAGTAAGCAGAGGGAGAATTCTTTTCTAATATATACTTTGTCCTTTATTTCTGTGTTATCCCAAACATCTTTTTTTAAAAAATTTCAATTACTGTTTTATCAAAAGCTTAAGTTTACCAGAAATTTCTGAATAAATCCTTGAGCTTTCCTTTTAATTACAGAAAATGTTTGTCATCTTCTTAGAAATGTTCATTACATTCATATTTTCTTTCGCATGATTCCAATTTATTTTTACCTAAGTTTAACTCTTCATCATTATTCTTCACAGAATCATTTATCTTTGATTGGAAGCTGCACTTGTCTTTTGGCTGTAGTTTTGGGAGTGAATGGAATAGGATGATAGCTCTATTATCTAGCCCAACCTCTGGAGCAGTGGTGACAGGGTCCAATCACATATACTTCCTAAAGAACCAAATCACTACCCCTTCTTCAAGATCTTTGCATATACCATGAAACTTGGCCATGAGTTCATCATAATGGGCAGCTTCCTTGTTATTTGTAGACTTTTCCTGGCTACTAAAAATATCTTTACTTGATATTTGTTCACAATATTTTTTCTTAATTTTCAAAGATTTAATCATAGTATTTTGTATATTTTATTCAGAATGTACTATTTTTCTCCCTAAAACACAGATCATCCTTTTTTGGGGGTGTTGGAAAAACATTGATTTCATCAACATTATAAATCACTGGTCAACTTACAGATCCTATTTTGTTGTTGTTAGGTGCCGTCGAGTCGGTATCCAACTCATAGTGACCCTCATAGGGTTTTCAATGGCTGATTGTTTCAGGATTGACTTGGGAGTAGATTGCCAGGTCCATCTCCCATTTTTGTGGTGCTGGGAATTGAACTCGGGACCTCAGAGTCTGCAGCGCAGCTCTCTACCCACTGAGCTAAATCCCAGCCCTACAGAGCCTATAGGTTTTGCTAAATCTATTTGCTATGATCATTGCTCCTCAGCTTTCACAAACTAAACTATAGTTGGTTATGCAGTATTTTAATTTTAAAAGGACTTTAACATCCTTTATATTATTTGACCTGCCCAATAACTCTTTGGGTAGGTTTTATTGTTTCCATTTTACAGGTTAAGAATCTGAGGTTTATCTTTAGTCCTTGGGGAGTAAGTGCTGGAACTGAGTCTCCAATCTGGTTGTTCCTGACTCCAAGTCCTGGCTCTGAAAGGCTCTCCACTTTGTAGTGGACTCTTAGCTATCTTCCTATTAATATGCATGATGCCCTTTTTGATTGCCTTCCATTTCTGTCGGCTTCAGTTTTCCAGCAGAGGGGCTTCCTAACGTGCCCGGGTCCAAGTTGGGCGGTTGCAAGGGAGTATACCTGGGTCCTTCCTGTATCCTGTCTTCCATCTTCCTTTTCTGTGGTCCTTTCAACTTCATCATTTGTGCAAACCTTTCTCTAGCCTCAGTGATGTCTCAAGTCTTCTCCTAGCCCCCTGGCAGTGGGATCTCTCATTCCTAATCATCAGCAGGACAGCCCATCGGCGAGGGGAGGCAGAGGGCACGGACCGCAGCGCGCCGGGAAGCCATGCGAGGGTTACTTCTGCATTTCCTTTCTCGCAGTCCTCAGGAGCATCCTCGTCGCCCTTCGGCCCGGCCCTCTCCAGCCCGCCCCGGATCTGCCTCCCTCTCCTTCCTCTCAGAGGTTGAGACGAAGCCGGGGACGCACCTGTGTCCCTCTCCTTTCACCCCGCTGAGGCATTGGGGGCTGCTCCGGGAGCAGGATTTACAGGCCCGGAGAACGCCAATGGGAGATCCAAATGGTCGGGGACTCCGGCACTTTAAGAGGCTTTTCTCTGGGAAACACCCGTCCCCTCCGTGCGCCTTATGAATGGAAATACTCCTCCCCCGGTCGAGCCCATTTTCCCATTTCACCAGGAGCCGCGGCTGGCTCTCTCCTTTCGGTCTCCCCGCCCACAGCAACTCGGGCAGCTCCAGGAGGGGACGGACAGGAAGCCTTTGGCCGCCTATTAAATCCCACCCATTTCTCCGGGGGCGATTTCCTAACCTTCCGGGACCGAATTCTGCAATTTGATGTGCGTTTTGTCCGAATGGTAGCGACACGGGCCTAAGGGAGGGGGAAAGCGAGGGGGTGGGGGGTGGGGGGTATGCGCTCTTTTCCTCGCAACATCGCTGGCGGAGCGAGGGAGCTCACACGACACAGATTTTGGGGCAAAGCCTTTCCATCTGGACAGCACCATGTCCACCAAAGCGGAGCAGTGTAAGTAGCAGCCGGCCCGGCATTCCGGCTCGGCCTCCGGCTGGGAGCTATCGCAGTTGCGGCGTATGCGGCTGCTGGGAGACCTTGGCATTGTGCTGGTGCGGGGGTGGGGGCTGAGGTTGGGGCGGGAGGGGGGTGGGGGGGTGGAAAAGAAGGTGGGGGAGGGTGGGCGTTAATGGCAACGCGGCGCTGTCCCCGGTGCTGAAAAATAATGCGGTTTTCTCAGGCTGGTGGTGGGGTTTTGCAAGACTAAAAGACCCTGCGAAATGAAATTAAAATGGGGTCACTCTCGGGAAAAAGAGGCCTCGTGTCTTTGAAATAAACATTTCAGTATCTCTTGTTGGAGTGGGGGAAGGGGGGCAGCGGCAAATCAGGGGCGGGGAACTGTCAGTTGCAACCAAAGCCTGCCTGGCCTTCTGAGCATGCCCAGTTCTTGGTGCTGGAGCCTTCGGGGAGTTTGAGTCTGCAGTTTCCACTTGAGGTTGAAGAGGCAAGAAAGGAGAGAAGGAGGAGGGAGCAAGGAGTCAGGGAGAATTTTGGATTCAACATAAGGAAAATTAACTCATGAATACCAATACTAACGCTAAAACTAACCATAACCATGTGGTGCTGACAAGAAAGTGAAAGAGGAGCTGGGAAAATGATCTAATTGATCTAATTATTTTCCCAAGGAGCAGATTTCCTTTGTAGGGCAGCTCACACAAACTCTAATAGCACAGGAGAATTTCACTTGTAGCAGTAATGATTAACTCTATGCTTCGTTGGAAACAGCCTGCCAATTCTTCGTAGATGAGGAAGTTTCTAAGCCGGTCCCCATAGTCTCTTTTATTGCAGTGCGCACTAGTAGGCCTTGGGTACGTACTTGGTAGGTTGATTAATGTGAACGTTTTCCTGAGTACACTTGAGGAGTTCAGGAACTTAGGCTTCTGGTTGTAAATAAAAGATGTTTTTATTAAGGAATGAGTTTGTGCTTTTAACAAGTATACTGGAACTTATTTATCTAAATGACTTGTTTCTTCCAAAACAGTACATGTTTATGTTGATAATGCTTTCCCTACTTAAGTCTTTGTAATTCTTCTTTAGAATGGTTATTAAAACCATTTTGTGAGACAAAAAGCAATAGACTCTTTTGGGAGCAATATGATAAAATGCAATGTGTCATTTATTCACCAGATAGGCTGAAGGGACTGGAGACTCAGAATTCACAGACTGATGGTTCTTTAGTGTGTGTGCCCACCTATCATGCAGTGCTTGTACTTGCATCCTCTTTCTGTTTCTTTTTGGCCTTGGGCAAGATGATTGACCTCTCTGAACTTTATTTCCTTGTCTGTAAACAAGGAGTAATAATGCTGATGGGGTAGTTATGATAATAAATGAGAGAATACACATGAAATGTTTACTGAGCCTAGCACATAGCATATGCTCAATAAATAATGGCTATGATACTGACAGGTACTTCCACTTAAATGGGCTATTTCTTCTAAGTACGTAGGAAGCTTTTTTGTGATTTTTTTTTGCTTGTTTCCAAAGGTTAAATCTACTCTAACAATTAAATTTTGCTTCTTTAGAGGCTTAAAAAAATTGGATACATTCTGTTTTGAATAATGATAACATAGTTGGAATCAGTATAGTACTTCCCACTGGAGAATAGCATACCCTGGAAGATTTTATTGTACTATGGTTTTAAAATACCCCACCACCTGTCATCTGATTTTATAGTTACATATTATGTAATTAATTTCAGGTTAAAGCTAGTGAGTATTACTGTACTTTCTTCCTTGTTATATTCTGACAGGTACTGGATGCTTTGTCTTCTCTTTCTTGGGCAGTGAGTGTCAGGGTGAATAAAATCTCTATGTAGACTTTGTTGTCTATTGCAATTTGTAGACTTAAATAGTTATTTTAGAATTGTTTGTAAAACAGATGTTTTCACCTGTGGAGGATAAACAGGACACCATATTTGGAGGTAGAACACTTAGATTTGTACTTTGCATGCCCTTCTAATTAACTGTGAGATGTGGGGCAAGTAACTTAATAGTTTTGTGCCTCAGAATTTCCATTTATAAAGTAAGGAATAGCAATAGTGGCTCTCTTTAGTCCTGAGGGTTTTGGAGGGCAAAGGAGGTAAATGGTAGGAGCCTGTGAAAAGGGTAAGGGTACTTTGGGAGGTTTTAGGTATTTTTATTTAGAGTGAAAGTAAGTTTTTTCTTTTCTTCTGATATGCACTGACATGAGTGGACTGACACACCAATGCACTTGAAAATAAAGCAAAAGTATGAAAAACTGCGTAGTTGATGTTCATGAAAGATAAATACTTTTTCTAAAAAGAAATTGCAGATTGGTAGTTGTTTATCCTTGGACTTAGTAGGAGTATGGCTAAGAGAAAGGAGATAGAGAAGAGAGGGCCACAAGATTTTTTTCTTCTGCTGGGTGGGAAGATCACTGGAGAGTTCATTTCTCTTCTGCGTTCAGGAGCACACACTGTTCCATTTTCCTAAGGACCAAAGGGGGAGAATTATGCTTAATATGTTGTCAAAATATTATTTTTATATTATTCTTTTTCTAGAAGCCTCTTGATGTAGGGAAAGGTTTCATTGGTACAGGAGGTGGGCATAGTTTGGTTGAACCAGCAAGAGGAAGTACTTGCATTTCAACCCAGACTAAAGTGATTTACCTTTAAGTGTAGTATATCACAGAGATATGCAAAATGAGTTCTATTTTTATGTAGTGGTATTTTCCTTTATGAAATAAGTAATAGTGATGAAAGACAGGCTAGTTTTAGCAAATATGTAGTTTGGAGCCTGTTTTTAAGCATTCAGTCTGTTTCCTGTGCTACCAGCAGATGATCATAACAAAAGGTGAAAGCTTCCTAGCAATTTCTCAGGCAATTGCACAAGAGTTAAATTCTTTTTCCTCGAAATTCTTTTTTTTCTTACAGTTAAAGTTCACTGTAGTGAAAATGTTTACATAGCTGATGTAGAATTGGGAATGATAAAAATAAAAATTTATAATTTCTTTTATTTGGGATTCCAAAGAGGAGCCTATCTCCTCCCCTCAAGTTTTTCTGTCTTCTAAGAGTTAAAACTGACTAATCTGGAATACTCTGGGAATGCTCTGTCAAATAAATCTCTGCTTTTGGTAAGAGAGGTTAAGAGTTCGGATTCTAGCATCAGATTGCTGCCTAGGTATGAATCTTGACTCTGCTTCCTGCATTCTCTGTGACCATGAACAAGTTAATTTAACTTGTTTAAGCCCGGATTGCATCATCTATAAAATGGGGATTGTAATAGCTGATGTGCATATTAAGTGAGGTGATCCATGAAAACTGCTTAGCATGGAATCCTGGTGCATAATGTGGAGTTAATGTAGTTGTCGTTAGGTGCTGTCGAGTCAGATCTGATTCACAGTGACCCTATGTACAACAAAATGAAGCACACCCTGATTCTGTGCCAGGCACATAATCTTTTTTATGTTTAAGCATATTGTTGCAGTCACTGTGTCAATCCATCTAGTTGAGGGTCTTCCTTTTTTTTGCTGACCTGCCACTCTCCCAGACATGATGTCCTTCTCCAGGGATTGGTCCCTTCTAACAACATGTCCAAAATACGTCAGACACAGTCTAGCAAAACTAGGTTCAAAGGAGCACTCTGGTTGCACTTCTAGGACAGATCTCTTGGTTCTTTTTGCAGTCCATCAGCTATTAATATTATCAAGTATAATACCATGCACTTGCTGCCAAAATCAGGATAATTATGAAGTTTGTTTCTAGGTTTCTAGAGTGTCACAGAAACAAAGTAGCCATTATATTATTTATGTCGAAAATGGACTATTGGACCATTCCCCTTTCCTTATCTCTAGGTCTCTTCTGTAGCACTCAGGTTAGTAATAAATCCTTGCATGGCAACTTCTTGATGTGATATATCTAGAAGACACTGGATGATCACCTAATAGAACATTTCCAAGGCACGTACTCCCTCTCCATCTCCTTTTTGTATTACGATAACAGCGTTGCACCTGGTAAACATAAATCCCTTATGTAAATATCCATGAAAATGTTGGCCAAATTGGGAAATTAACTTACTGGTAATTTGGGTATAAGCTCAAAACAGCTAATTATAGAAATGTAAGCGTATACTATTTTTAATGTATTTATCCAACTTAGTATCTTTATCTCAGTAACTAAAAATCTTTTTGATTGCATTAGAGACAAACACTTTTAAGAGTATGTCTAATTAGTACTAAGATTTGAATTTAAGCATGCCCCTCTTCTATGCATATTTAAAGGCCATGTTGAAGCAATCAATAGTTTCATTTTTTGCGCATTATATGGTAATATTACAAAAATAGAAAAGTTCTTCTCCTTTGAATAGCACTGTAGTCTGTAATCACATACAATCTTTGCACAAAAGCATGCTAACTTCTTATAGAAGAAACTCTAGTTTTACTTATATGTGCAAAACTCACATGATCATATGATCGTTAACTGTATCTGTAGTTGCAAAAAGAACGATTTTTAGCCCATTTTGCATGGGTTCTTTGTATTTTTTTGACACTAGTTGCTGCATTTCTTATTTAAACTCTCTGTCCCTTCTTTCTTTTCTGACTGTTTCTGCTCAGGTTTTTTTTCCTTAGGACTGTCTCTTTCTTCCTGCTTTTTAAAAATTGTATTTAAAAATCATCTTCTATCATCAGTCTCTCCCACCTCTTTCATACCATAGGATCTTGACAACATTCATTCACATGATATCAGTTGTTATCTACATTACTCCCAAATACAATTTTCTAGTCCAAATATGTCTCTGCAACTAGAGGCCTCTATCTCTGTCCAGGCATCTTATATGTATGAGAAGCCCAAACTCATTGTCTTCTGTCCCAGACTGGTATTTATTTTTATATTACTCATTTTAGTGAGTGGTACCACCATTTATCCAAGTCAAAAAATTGGAAGCCTTCTCAGATTTCTACTCTTTGCCATAACTATTCAACAAACCATAAAACCCTGTTGATTCTAGCTCAGCAGATTTAATCTCTGTCCTACCTCTTTGCTGTGGCTATACAGATGGACTATTTTTTCAATTCTTTCAGTGTACCATGTTCTTTTTGCCTGAAATGCTTTGTTTCCCTCTGGCCCTCTTCTTTGCCTGTCTGATGCCTACTTATTGCTTAATATTATCTTGGAGGTCCTTACCTGATTGCCACTTTCTCTGTATGTGCCCTACTTATGTGCTCACATTATATTTCAATAATTAGTTTGCTTGTTAGTTGTGACAGTTTACTTTGTGTATAGATTGTATTATGATCATACCTGTGTTTCCCACATGCAACCCATTGCCTAGTGCACAATTTGTACAAGAATTGTTTCTTGAATAAGTAGAAATGTTTGAGAGTGGATGAAATATTTTTTATAAGGAAGGATTACATAATCAAATTTTTGGATATCATTTTACATTTTTGTTCATATGAAGTTCTACCTTCTCTACAATGTGAACATTTTATAAAACGTACGTTTTTCAAATGGATTTATAGGTAAGTAAAACTGCAGTTGTCAAATGTACTTAGGGTATGTTTGCTAAATCAAAGATTTTATGTAACAAGTTATACTTTTACTGAAAATCCATTGTGGCTTTGGTTCTTCCTGATGCAATTTTTAAATTATGTTTACCATAATAATTATGATTCCTAACTGAGAGGCAATCTTAGCACACAGCCAACTGTTTTTCTTAAGATAAAGTGGTAGTGCATCTGAAGTCAAAGATTCTTTGGGGTGTAGAATCCTGTTTGGGATGTACTTGGATCCTGTTCAAGTTTTATGTACTGATTGCTCTACCAATAAGTAAGACTTAAGTTGGAGAGTCTTGTTTTGCAGTAGCATTGTGTTGGACATTCACATGGATTTATTTAACGTATTCTGAAAAGATATGACAGATCTGCATAAATGAACACATATTGGCTTAGAAATGAAATGTTGTACTGCATCAAAAATACAGTAAGCAAAAATGTGTTTGTATCAATAAGCTAGCTCTCTGTGGCATGGAAAGCTCAACCATTTCATGTAGGATTTTTACCTTCTTTCAGTTCATACATTCTATTTCTGTTCTGTTTTTCTCTCTTTCTGTCCCTTTCAAGAACGGTGTTCCCAAACAGTATATAGATTATCATATGAGTCTCATTTAATATTTGATGTGTGATTAAAATCAAAAAGGTGTTCAACATTTCAATGTGTCTTTCATTTTCATCGGTCCTAGAGACTTAGTCTGACATATGAATAAAACTGAAAAGATGTGTGTATATAGATACACATAATATTTTTAAGAATAAATGAACTTGCCTCAGAGTAGAAATAGATGATTATTTCATAATTATATAACCAGTTTGACATAGAGTTATATGTATTTGAATCTTAAGCTCTTTAAGAAGGAGAGTTTAGACATTTATTGATTTTGCCTGTTCTGCGCTAGGCACTTCAGTATATCTAAACTTGTTTCATTCTTACATTAGCTTTGAGAGACAAGTGCTGCTATATTAGTATTCTGTTTTTATCTCTTAATATTCCTCATATATCCCACTTCCTATTTATTCTTGCTACTACCAAAGTATCTGCAGCCATAGTACCCTGGCATCTGATCCCACCTGATCTCAGAAGCTAAGCAAGTTCAGCCTAGTTAGTCTTTGGATGGGAGACCACCTAGGAATACCAGGTGCTGCAGGCTGGGCCAAAGGACCTGGCAACCCACTCCCAAAACAATCTGCCACTGAAATGCCTATGAATAGCAGAGAAGCACTGATAATAGTGTGGGGCATGGTACAGTGTTGGGGAGTGTTTTGTTCTGTTGTACATAGTGTTGCTATGAGTCAGACCCAACTTGACAGCACCTAACAACAACTACCAAAGTAATTATGGGATTTATCACTGCTCTGTTATGACAGCCTTCTAACTTAGCTCTTTGTGTCTGCTTTTGTCTCCATCAAATCTGTTGTCTCATAGCTGCCCTAATTAATCTATCCAAAATACAGAGTTCATCATGTCGTTCTCATATTTAAGACCCTTCATAACTTCCTATCACCATTGACCCATATTAGAACTCCAGTTGTTAGGAAGTAGAGTGAGTTTTCCTGAGGTATAGAATATTTGAAATACATGTAGAATAGTCGCTCAAAGTTTCCAGATACTTTCCTTTTTATATTACCACTTTAAAACGCATTCCAGGTTTTCCCTATGGACCGTTAAAATGTAGCACTTCTGTAGGGACTCACTACCTCATATGTACTCTAGTTAGTGCAGAGTACAGGAATAGTTATTTTAAAATGTAAATATTCCTGTATCTCTTTGCATAATAATAGCAAGCTGTTGGCTCACTACAACTACCAGGCCTGTTCACAGGAATAGCTGTTAAATCTGTTTTCCTTCATTATCTATGCAGTTGAAAGAAAAGGGGCATTGTTTAGCCATTGTATTAGCCTCCTGCGACTGCTGTAACAAATTACTACAAATGGGGTTGCTTAAAACAGCAGAAGTTTATTCTGTCACAGATCTGGAATTGTAAGTCAAAATGGAGGTGTCAGCAGGGATATTCTCTCTCTGCAGGGTTGAGGGAAGAATCCTTTCTTGCCTCTCTCTTATATTCTGGTAGTAGCCAACAGTCTTTGGTGTTCCTTGGCTTCCAGCTGTATCACTCCCATCTCTACCTCTGTGAAGACATAACCTATGTTTCTGTATCCAAATCTCTTTTCTCTTATAAACATACCAGTTATTTGATATAGAGCCATTCTTAATCCAGGATGACCTCATCTTAACTTGATTACATCTGTAGAGACTCTATTTCCAAAGCCAGCCATGGTGCTGCAAGCCTGTAATCTTAGCATTCCAGAGACTAAGGCAGAAGGCTGTTGAGTTTGAGGCCAGCATGGACTATGTAGTGAGTACTGGGCGAGCCTTAGCTGTATAGTGAGACCCTGTCTCAAGAAACTGAAAGATTAAAAACCCAAACTGAAATCAAATCAAAACAATGATAACAACAGATCCTTATTTCCAAATTACAGTCATCTTCACAGGTACCTGGAATTAGTAATTGAGCTTATTTTGGAGGGACTCAACCCAATCCTTACAAACCTTATTAAATTTTATCCTGTTATGTCATTTTACTGTTGAGCCTAATTGTTTCATCTAACATTTTAGCCATCTATTCTTCATCAACTACTAAAATGAAATGAATTCCTAAATGAAGTATTCAAAGTAAAAAAGTTGATGAAGAGAAAAGAACCACAAAAGTCTTGTGCTTTGCCATTAAATAACTTGTTTTAACTTGGTGCTGAACCATTAATCAAAATAATTTAGATGTGACCATTTCTCTGTGTTAGCAGTACCACTTAATCAATATTTTATCAACTGGACTATTCACTTATTCAACTAATATTTGAGTGTCTGCAATGTGTCAGACACTGCACAAGCTCTAGAGAAGCTTTCGGTGAGTCTCCAAGAGTATCACACTTTCCTGAGATGTATACATCCTTTCAGCTTTTCTCTGATACCCAGTCCAGATCTCTAAAAACATAGGAAATTGAAATGAACTTGTTATGACTTATTTATAGTGAGCCAACAATTGCTCTTTGTGACCATTATTACTGTTTTGTTTTTAACTGGAGGTTAATTTTTTTGTAGAGAATTTTATTATTAGACTTTCTTCTCTCTCATTTAAGACTGTTCGTATTTTACAAGTTTTTCTAGCTTTTTAAAATTCTTCCAAACCAAGTCTATAGTTAAATTACATAGTTCCAGAAAAATTTTGATAATATTTTTATGACTGTCAATAAATTTGTAAAGTTATTTAGGGAAAACTGACTTTCTTGTTCCATTTTTCTTTCTTCCTTTCTCTTTTTCTTTCTTCTTTGTATTTTTTTCTTCTTTCTTTCTTTCCTCCTTCTTCTTTTTTTTTTTTTTTTTTTTGCTGGGTATTGAACCCTGAGTCTCATGCATGCTAGGCAGGCTAACACTGAGCTACATCCCCATCTGAGAACTGACATCTTTATGATATTGAATCTTACTATCTAGGAACATGGCATATCTTTCCCTTTGTTCAAATCTGTTTGTACCTTTCCAAGTCTGCTTTATAGTTTTTCCCATAGAGATTTGCTTAGTATTTGCTTTTGTCTTTTCTTTTTGTTATCATTATCATTGTCATCATAACTGGATTATGCCTTTTCTTCTATTTTTTAATTTTTATGCATCAAGACTGTTTTGTATGCTAATTTTATAACCTTACTTTACAAATTATTTTCTTTTTGTAGTCACTTTTCATCTATATTGGATTTTCAAGATACAGAATTTTATGTCTGCAAATGGGAAAGTTTTATCCTTTCTTTTCTATCCAATTTTTATGCCTCTAATTGCTTTCTCCTTTCTAATTACATTGGCAAATTTTTCCAACATAATGTTAAATGTAATAGAAAGCGTTGTTGTTCTTATCTTTTGTTTTGTTTTGTTTTTGATTTTGTTTGTGTTTCTTTTAGATAGGTTCTTGCTGTGTAGCCCATGCGCCTGGAACTCATTATCCTCCTGCTTTTGCCTCTTGAGTTCTGCAACTACAGGCCTATGCAACCACGCCCAAGTTCTTGTCTCATTTTTAATGTTAGTGGGAAAACATGTGGTATTTCGCTATTAAGTAAGATACCATTTTGGGCTGAGGTAATGGATTAAGGAAGTATATGTTCATCTATTATTTCCTATTTTATTAAGGTTTTTTTTCTTTTATTTTTTACTTGAATGAATGTTGTGTCAAATTTATTTTCTGCATCTATGTAGACCATACGAATTCTCTTGACCTTATTAATATGCTGGACTGGGTTTTGTCATGTTTTACTTAAGAATTTTTGCATTGATATTAATAAGATAGACTGGTACATAGATTTTTGGGGAGGTAGTTTGTTGTTGTTAGATGTCGTTGAGTCACGAAACACTCCCTGACTCTGTGCCAGGCACACGATCTTTTTAATGGTTAAGCCCATTATTGTAGCTATTATGCCAGTCCATCTACTTGAGGGTCTTCCTTTTTTTGTTGACCCACCACTCTCCCAGACATGATATCCTTTTCCAGGGATTGGTCCCTCCTGACAACATATGCAAAATATGTCAGATGTAGTCTAGCCATCCTAGCTTCCAAGGAGCACTCTAGTTGCACTTCCTCTAGGACAGATCTGTTGGTTCTTTTTGCAGTCCATGGTATATTCAATACTCATCTCCTGCACCATTATTCAGAAGCATCAGTTCTTCTCGTTTCCATTATTCAATATCTAGCTTTCACAACCATATGATGCAACTGAAAATACCATGGCACTAGTCAGGTACACCTTCATCTTCAATGTGACATCTTTTCTCTTCTTTTTTCTTTTCTTTCCGTTTCCTTTCCCCTTCCATCTTTCTTTCTTTCTTTCTTCCTTCCTTCCTGCCTTTGTTTCAACCATCCTTCCTTTCTTCCTTTCCAAACTGCTACTTCTTTCATTGATTACCTATGTGTGTATGAACATGAGTTTTACAATTTAAAAGTCACAATTTTGGAGTATGTTTTCTTCATTTTATGAATTTTGCTTTTTAAATTTTAAAGTTTATTTTTTATCTAAGAACACGAACTTATTTACATTTTCTATTACTGTGATTGTATATATATATTTTTCCTTTTATTGATAAATGTTGATGGGGTACAGAATAATACAGCATTTGCTTTTCCATTATGCAACTAGTACATTCCTTTTGGTTACACTTTCATCAACTTACAAAGTTTATGGAACCTTTTGACTAATGTATAGTAAAACTCATGTGTATATATGGGACATATTCCCCTATTTTTCCCATGTACTCAAGCAGTTGCATCGTTTACATTGAGATTATCCTCTCTCCCTTTGTCCTTTTACCTTGTTTCTCCTCCCCTTCTTACCTTCCACAACTTTTGCTTTCCTTTTCCAGTCCCCTTCCTCCTTCTTTCCACTTTTATATTTTCCCTTCTATATCTTTACTTTTCAACACTTTAAAGAGGTCTTTTGCAACAGCTTTTCTCAGTGCTCTGCATCTTTTGATTTCTTGACTGGTGCTTCCACAGGTGTTGATTGTAGAAACAAGTAAAACAAAGTCTTAGAGAGTCTCCATCTTGTCTCCATTTGTCATAAAGCTGCTTACTGACTCAGCTGCAAGGACTTTTCTTTTGTTGATGTTGAGGTGCAATCCATACTGAAGGCTGTGTTCTTTGATCTTCACCAGATCAAATCCTCTTCACTTTCAGCAAGTAGAGTTGTGTCATCTGTATAATGAAGGTTCTTAACAAGTCTTCCTCCAATCATGTCATGTTAGGATTTGAGAACAATGTTATGCTCGCTATGTAAAATGAGTTTGGAAGTTTTTTTTCTTTGCTCTGGAATAAGGTATCATTGAGGTTATCTGATTTTTAAAAGTTTGCTATAGTTCCCCTATAAAATCATCTAGCCTTGTGCTTTTTTTGTAGTTGGACTCAAATATTTTTCTCTGTTTTATGATGTTTGTTCTATTTAGAACTTTTGTTTCTCGTGGAGTCAAATTGGTATGTTTTATTTCTCTAAAAAGTATTCATTTCAAATTAAGTTTTCAGTTTTTTTCATAGAATAATGCAGAGGAGTCCTGTAGGGATTTAAAAAATTCCTCTATTTTGATGTTTATTTTCACCTCATAATTTTATTCTTCCTTTTTCCCCCTTTATTAGTAAATGATGATGGGGTGGAGAGTAGTACAGCATTGGCTTTTTCCATTATGCATCCTTTACACACTTCTGGCAATACTTTCATCAACCCACAAAATTTATGGAGACTTATGACTAATATGTAGTAAAACTCAAATGCTTATTCGGGTTATCTTCCCCTATTTTTCTAATATACTCATGAAGTTGTGCTGTTTACTTTGAGATCAACCTTTCCCCCTTCATCCTTCCACACTGATTCTCCTCCCAATCCCATCTTCTCCAATCTTTTCTTCCCTCTGCTAGTTCCCTCCCTCCTTCTTTCTACTCTTTATATTGTCCCTTCTATGCTAAGTTTAATTGTGCATTTTTTATATATCAGTTTATGAGTAGGATTTTTTCTTCTGTTAAGTATGATTCAGCTCCCACATATGAGTGAGAACATATGGTATTTCTCTTTTTGAGCTTGTGTTCATTTGCTTAAGATAATATTCTCCAATTCCATCCATTTTACTGCCAATGACATTATTTCATTTTTTATTGCTGAGTAGTATTCCATTAAGCATATGTACCATAGTTCTTTTATCCATTCTTCTGCTGATGGGCACCTTGGTTGGTTCCATATTGTTGCTATTATGAAAAGTGCTGCACAGAATATGGAGATGCAGGTGTCTCTGTGGTATGATGACTTGTCTCCCTTTGGGTATATTTCTAGGAGTGGTATAGCTGGGTCATATGGCAGTTCTATTTTTAGTTTTCTGAGGTATCTCCATATTGATTTTCAAAGTGGTTGAACCAATTTATAGTCCTACCAACAGTGAAAGTCCACAACCTTGCCAGCATTTTGTTATTATTTGTTTTGTTGATCTTGGCCATTCTTGCTGGAGTTAGGTGGAATCTCAGAGTTGTTTTGATTTGCATTTCCCCGATGGCTAGGGATATTGTATTTTTACCTCATAATTTTTATTGTTGTGTATTTAATGTCATGTATTTGTGCTTCCCCCTTATATCCTCACCCACTTTTCATTGGTTTAGTTAGTGGTTTATTTTATTGGTTTCTTTCCCAAGGAATCAGCTTTTGGGTTTGTTAATTCTATGGGTACTCTGGGTAGATGAGGGATGCTAAATTAATTTTAGCTTTTTATTATTAATTCCTGATTATTTTTATTTCTGATTTCTTTATTTTTATTTTAGTGATCCTTTCCTAGGTTTTTAAATTGCCTATTAATTTTATTTTATGGGCTGGGGTCTAACTCAGTTGGTTGAGTGCTTGCTTTGCATGCTCTGAGGCCCTGAGTTCAATCCCCAGCACTACAAAAATAGGAGAAGGATATGGCAGTCCACTCCTGAAACACTCTTGAAACAGTCAACCATTGAAAACCTTGTGAATAGCAGAGAAGCACTGACATAGTGCCGGGCATGGTACAGTGTCGGGGAGTGTTTTGTTCTGTTGTACATAGAGGCACCATGAGTCAGAACCAACCCGACAGCACCTAACAACATCATTATTTTAATTTTTATCAGTGTAGGCATTTTATGCAATATATTTTTCTTTGATGTTTCCTTCACTTGTAATCTACCTAATCTGGTAATGTTGAGTGTTTATTATCATTATTTTCAAGAAATTCTGCAGTAGAATTTTGTATTTGCCTTTGACCTAAGAGTTATTTAACAGGGTGTAAATTTCCATGTGGAAGGCCATTTTCGTTTTTTAAATTTTGTTATTAATTTCTAGTTTATTGTATTATGTTCTAAAGATGCTACTATATTATTTTTGCCTGCAGCCGTAGCCCTGTGGAATCCGATCCCGTCAGATCTTGGAAGCTAAGCAGGGTCGGGCCTGGTTAGTACCTGGATGGGAGACCACCTGGGAATACCAGAAGCTGTAGGCTTGGGAGAAGGACCTGGCAACCCCCTCCCAAAAATCAATCTGCCATTGAAAACCCTATGCACAGCAGAGAAGCACTGACAATAGTGTTTCTCCTGTTGTACAGAGGGTCGCTATGAGTCGGATACCGACTCAACAGCACCTAAGAGAAGAAGAGATATTATTTTTATTCTTTAGAGTTTTGAAGTTTTCTCCATGTCTTAAAATTTAATCAGTTTCTGTACATGTTTCGTGTGTACTTGAAAAGAAGTTGAAATCTCTGTTATTGATACAATAATATTAGAGTTTGATAGATACCTTAATTATGTTGTTTAGCTCTTCTACACCTTATTAATTTTTAGTCCACTTGATCTTGGATTATGAGAGGTATGTTAAAGTCTCCTATTATGAGTGTGTTTCTGTCTGTTTCTTCTTTCATCATCTGTAGGTTGCTACTTAATGGAAGTTATTGCTGTTGAGTACATAAATACCAATAACTAAAATCTTCATTTTCAGTTGTAACTTTAAGGATTATAAAGTATACTTCTTTACTTAATGCATTGTGATCTGAATTACACCTTGCAAGATATCAAGATTATGATCCATATTTTCTTTTTATTTGTGTTTGCCTGATATATCTTTCTCCATCCTTTTATTTTTAAGTCTTTTGAATCTCTTTGTTTTAGGTGTGTCTCTTGTATTCTGCATAGTGTTGGATTTTGCTTTATTAGCCAATCTGAAAATCCTTTTCTTTCAATAGGTGAGTTCAGCCCATTTACATCTATTGGTATGATTAATATATTTGGCCTCAGTTCTATCATATTGTTTTATTTTTGCCTTTTATATCCAAGCTTTTTCATTATGCAATAGATTTTATTTATTCATTCGTTCTAGTCACTAATTTTATATTAATATCTTTGTATACTACCATTAGTCCACTTCTTGGACTAATTGTTTCCTTACATTGAACAAAACTGAAATTACTTGTAACTTCTTTTTCCTCTTCTCCTCCTTTTATCCTTGTATCTGATATAATATAATATTCTTTTATTTCCAAGTAATATCTTTTGACATTTATATCCATATGTATTCCTTATTCCTCACAATGCCTAATTTTTAAAGAAATATTCTGTATCTCCTATATTCTCTCTCATATAACCACGGTTCAGCTTTGTTCTACAGGTACATTGATATGTAATACTCACCATTCATTCTTAGACTGCTGCCTCTCAGTGTTTTTGGTTATCTGAATATCCTTTTCTAATAGATTCCTTAGAAAGGACTCACAGGATCAATATGCCCTAAATTTTAGCAAATTAATAATGGTTTGCCTGCAGCTTTGTACCTGAAAGTCAGATTGGATAGATATGAAATCCTTTAGTTATAGTTCCCATATTTAAATAGCTTGTATTTGTTATATCATTTCCTTTTGGCATTAAGATTTGGTGAAAAGTCAGATGATGATCTTGTTTTCTTTTTCTTATGAGTGGCTTAGTCTTTTTGCCTGGTTTTCCAAATGATTTTTTCTTTTTATTTAAAGTAGCTTTAATTATAATTTGATTCATTGTTGGCCATGCTAAAATGATTGCAGTGTAGATCAATATATAATTTCAAGATTTTTTATTTTAGGAAAGTATCCTGGAAATACATAATATTAATATTTGTTTTGTTCAAGTTTTTGGCATTCTTCCTTGTGAACCCATCATATATATGTTGCCTCTTTTGATTATCCTCTGTATGAATCAATTTCTACTGAACATTTTTAAAATCTGTATCTTAGCTGGCCACAGTGGCGCACACCTGTAATCACAGCAATTTGGGAGGTTCAAGAGGCAGAGGCAGGAGGATCGCAAATTTGAGACCAGATGTAGTCTGTGTAATTTAGCGAGACCCTGTCTCAAAAAGTAAAGAAATGGCTGAGGGTGCAGCTCAGTGGTACAGCACTTGCACAAAGCATGCAAGTGTGAGGCCCTGGGTTCAACCCCCAGTACTGTAAGAAAAAACCAAGGAACAATAAAATCTGTATCTTTTGTATTAATTAGAGCTACTCATGCAATATACCTTTATTAGACTACTTACGAACTACCCTATTCATGGTGATTTTAGATGTGTGTAGAAACATATTTACTTAGCCCTTAATTTGAAATGTCAAATATAAATGAAAAAACTGATACCATTTCACTGAATATTGCCTCATTTCTCACGAATACAACTTATTCATTTATAAATATGAGCGTTTGACTACATCTAGTGTAGACATGCCCAAGTACCTACATATTCAAATATAGATTTAGGTTATATTTTATCTTTTTGTTAATTATGGAAAATAGCACATATAATAAAAAAATCCATCCATTTTCAATGCATAGATTGATGAATTTTTCTGAATATATAGATTCATGTAATCAGTATCATAATCAAGATGGAGAATGAATGGTACACATACCTCAAAAAGAACCGTTGTGTCCTCTACCTTTGATCTCCTCCTTCTGCTCCTGGTTCCAGTAAGACAATGATCTTTTTTGTATAATTGAAATTTACCTTTCATAGAATTTCACAGAAATGGACTCATTCTGCACTTAGCCTTTCTTGTTTGGCTTTTGGTTTTTGTTTTCTTGTTTTGCTAAGATAATTAACTTTTTTTTTTTTTTTTTTCAGTACTTGGGGTTGAACCTAGGGCCTTGTACCTGCATGCCTTGCAAGTGCTGGACCACTGAGCTGCACCCCCAGCCCATTTTTTTTTATTTTTTGAGACAGGGTCTTGCAAAGTTACGCAGACTACCTCTGGTCTCTAACTTGCGATCCTCCTGCCTCTGCCTCCCGAGCTCCTGGGATTACAGGCGTGCACCACCGTGCCAGGTGATAATTAATTTATAAAGATAAAGGGTTTATTGTGGCACACAGTTTTAAAGATTTTAGTCCATGGTTTCTTGGTCCTATTTCTTTGGTCCTGTTACAAGGCAGTTCATCATGGCAAGAATGCACAGCAGAGGAAGTTGCTTACCTCATGGCAGCCAGGCAGCAGGGAGAGATGGGAGGAACTGGAGTTTCAATATCTCCTTCAAGGGCACAGTTCCAATGATCTAACTTCCTTCCATCTGGCCCCACCTACTAAAGGTTCCATCCATGTCCTAATAGTACCACAAGCTAGTGACTAAGCCTTAAACATACAGGCCTTTAGGGGACACTTATCCAAATGAGAGCAGATTTTATTTAGCATAATGTTTTTGAGATTCATTCATGTTGTTGTATTTATTAATACCTCATTCCTTTATTGCTCTACAGGATCCCATGGTGTGTGTATAATGCAATTTGTTTTTCCATTCACCAGTCAGTAGACTGCTAGAAATATTTACAGACGTATTTTCTTTTCTTTTCTTTTTTTTTCTTTTTTCTTTTTTTTGCAGTACTGTGGGTTGAACCCAGGGCCTCACACTTTCATGCTCTGCAAGTGTTGGACCTCTGAGCTGCACCCCCAGCCCATTTTTTTTTTTTTTTACTTTTTTGAGACAGGGTCTCACTAAGTTACACACATTGGCCCTGGTCTTGAACTTGTGATCCTCCTGCCTCCACCTCCCAAGTCGCTGGGATTACAGGTGTGCGCCTGGCTCTGCAGACGTATTTTCATGTGGACATGTTTTTATGTCGCCAGGTTGAATACCTAGGAGTAGAATTGCTTGATAGTATGATAAGTGAATGTTTCATTTTATAAAGTATTGCCATACTGTTTTACAAAGTGGTTGCAACATTTTGTATTCCCATTAGCAGTATGAGAGAAAGTTCTAGCTGCTCCATATCCTTGCCAACAGTTGGACAGTCGTTTTAACTTTAATCATTCAAGTCAATGTGTTGTGGTTTTAATTAGTATTTCTCTTCTACTAGTGATGTTGAGCATCCTTTCATGTGCTTATTGACCATTTGTGTGTCTTCTTTTAGAATGTCTAGTCTAAACTTTTGTCCATTTTTATCAGGTTTTTTGTCTTTTTATTGAGTTGTAAGAGTTCTTTATATACTCTGGTTTCAAGACCTTCATTATGAAAAATTTTGCTTCTAATCCTTGTGTTTTCTTAACTATGAAATTTAAGAAGCAAATTTTTTTTTTTTTTTTTTTTTTTTTTTTTTTTTTTTTTTTTTTTTTTTTTTTTTTTTTTTTTTTTTTTTTGCGGTACCAGGGGTTGAACCCAGGGCCTCTCACTTGCATGCTCTGCAAGTGCTGGACCACTGAGCTGCACCCTCAGCTCATTTTTTTTTTACTTTTTGAGACAGGGTCTTGCTAAGTTCCGCAGACTGCCTCTGGTCTCAAACTTGCGATCCTCCTGCCTCTGCCTCCCGAGCTGCTGAAATTACAGGCGTGTGCCGCCATGCCTGGCTAAGAAGCAAACTTTTAAATTAGGTAGTCCGTTATATCAAATTTTATCTTATATCACTTGTGCTTTTGATATCTCATTTAAGAAATCTTTGCCTAATCCAATCAGTGGCATAAAGTTTTCTCCAATGTTGTCTTCTGAAGGTTTAATAGTTTTTCTCTAACATTTAGGTCTATGAACACTTTTTAGTTAATTTATATGTGTTTTGTGAGGTAAGATTTGAGATTGATTATTTCCATATCCAATGTCCATTTGTTGTAAAAGCTATCTTTTCTCTATTGAATTATTGTGGGACTTTTGTTGAAAGCCATTCAACCATATATGTACAGATTCATCTCTGGGCTCCATTCTGTTTATTCATCTATATGTCAATCATTACATGTTTTTCACTGTATATCTTCCATACATTATTGTTTTTCAAAAAATTTTTTAGCTATTTTAAGTCATTTGTTTTTCATATAAATTTTAAAATCAACTTGTTATTTTTTTCAAGGAAACTTATTTTCATTTTGGTTTATTAATCATTTTAGGGAGGATTACTCTCTTAATGAGTCTCTAATATTTGGAATGACACATAAGAATACTTTTTTCTTAGGTCTTATTTAATTCTCCTCTGCAATATTTTGTAGCGACCTATAATATTTTGTAGATAATGGAGTTGTTTTTCAAAATTTATTTTCTAATTACTTGTTCGGGCTGGGGTTCAGCTCAGTTGGTAGAATGCTCCTTTGCACTCTCCGAGGTCCTGAGTTCGATCCCCAGCACTGCAAAAATGGGAGAAGGATGTAGCAATCCATTCCTGAAGCAATCCCCAAACAGTCAGCCATTGAAAACCCTATGAGGGTCCCTACGAGTAGGACACAACTTGATGGCACCTTACAACAACAACAATAGAGAAACACAATTGATTTTTGTATGTCTGCCTTATAATTTGCACCACTGCCACACTTGCTCATTGGGCTAGTAGCTTTCTTGATTACTTAAGGTTTTCAACATGCATGACCATGTTTACATCTACGTTTCCAGTCTGTGCGCTTTTCATCTCTTTTTATTGCCTTATTGCTTTGACTAGGACCTCTGGCACAATGTTAAATGACAAAAGTGATGTGAGTAGATGCCCTTGCCTTGTTCTTGGTCTTTGAAAGCTTTGAGTCTTTCACAAAATTAAACCACCCATGCATACCTGAAATAAACCCCAATTGAATATAATGTATATCCTTTAAAAATATTATTGAATTCAATTTGTTAATATTTTGTTAAGGATTTTTATATGTATGTTCATGAGAGGTATTGGTCCATGGTTTTCTTTTCTCATGATATCTTTGTCTGGCTTTGGAATCAGAGTAAAACTGGCATAAAATGAGTTGGGAAACATCCGTTTTTCTATATTTTCTGAAAGAATTTGTGTAGAATTGATATTCACCTTTACTTAAATTTTTGATAGTATTTACAATTGAAGCCATCACCTTCTGAAGGTTATTTTTTTCCTTTTATGTGAGAAGATTTTAAAATTTAAATTCACTCCCTTTAATTGACATGTAGCTGCTCAAGGGTTTTTAGATGGAGGGGTTAATTTCTTCTTGACTTTTCTGATAGTATGGTTGTTGTTGTTTTTGTTGTTGTTAGGTGCCGTTGAGTCGGTATCCGACTCATAGCAACCCTCTGTATAACAGGGGAAACACTATTGTCAGTGCTTCTCTGCTGTTCATAGGGTTTTCAATGGCAGATTGATTTTTGGGAGGGGGTTGCCAGGTCCTTCTCCCAAGCCTGCAGCACCTGGTGTTCCAGGCAGTCTCCCATCCAGGTACTAACCAGGCCCGGCCCTGCTTAGCTTCTGAGATCTGACAGGATCGGATTCCACAGGGCTACGGCTGCAGGCCTGATAGTATGGAGGAAAAGCAAATTTGAACTTAGTTTCTCTTACTACTCTATGCTTATGACACAGAGCATGTCTATGACCCAGAAAGATATGAGGATTTCTCCCCACCAGTAAGTAGTCAATTAATTCTGTAGTGATTGTCAACTGGATGTCCTCTAATTCAATTCAGTTTTGATGCTGTCTACCTGGAGATCCAAAGGTTAAGCACTCATTCCCCACTACTGGCTCCCCACTCACTTCATATGCCAATCTCAGGCTCCATATAATTTTATATGTGCTTTTGGTTGACCATCTATAAATTAGGGTTCTCCCTCCCCTGCCTGAAGTTCGATTAGTTTGCTTGAGCCATTTACAGAACTCAAGGGAACACATTTACTGGTTTGTTATAAATGAAATTACAAAAGTTATAGATGAAGAGATATGTAGGATTGAGGTATGAGGGAAGAGACACAGGGCATCCATGCCCTCCCTAGGTGCACTAACCTTCAGGAACCTCCACCTGTTCAGCCATCTGGAAGCTCTCCAAACCTTGTCCTTTGGAGTTTTTATGGAGATTTCATTGCATAAGCGTGATTGAAGCATAGACAACCAGGTAAAAATACGATTGGACAAAAAGAGTATGAGCTGATGCTATTAGAATGAGGGGGAAACTAGCAAGGCCTGTTCAGATTCTTCTTGGCTTCTATGTGTGGCATTTTTTTCCTCCCAGATATGGGGCAAGACCTTTTCTGAAACCAGCATCTTATAACCTACTGTCAGATAAAGTTCGTTGTTGTTAGGTCCCTTCGAGTCAGGTCAGACTCATAGGGTTTTCAATGGCTGATTGTTTCCGGATTGCTTTGGGAGTGGATTGCCACATCCTTCTGTTTTTGCGGTGTTGGGGATTGAACCTGGGTCCTCAGAGAGTGCAGCGTGGCACTCTACCAAATGAGCTAAACCCCATTCCCTCAGATAAAATAGGTCTGAGAATTTCTAAGTGGCTAGCTCCAAGACAGAAAAGTGGGAGAAGATGAGAAAAGTCCTAGTTTTTGTAGCCTGTTGTGGGGAGAAAATGGAGTCGGTGAAAGGAGGGTAGAGGGTCATCGAGAGAGATTTAATTCTCTGAGCTCTGCTTCTGAGGCCTCAGCATTATCTCAAAACTGTCTTTCATCTTAATCACTCTGAAAGCTGTTCCGTAGCTGCTTCAGGAACCAAGGACAAAAAGCCATATGCTCTAACCTTATTGTTCTAGTCATTTAGGAAATAACAAGGGCTACGGGAGTTAGAAGCCAGGAACAATGGATGAAAACCAAAAAATATATATCATAAGGTCACAGGTCAGTTATGGGCATTTGTGTCTTTCAAGGAATTTGTTCATTTTATCCATTTGACACATTTGTCCCCGTTTGTATTTATTGGCCTAAAGGTGTTTGTGATAATCCCTTTTCCTTTTGATATCTACATAGAATTTGTTACTATGTTCTTTTATTTCTGATATTGGCAATTAATGCCTTTTTTTTCTTAGTTTGTCTGGTTAGAGGTTTATAAATTTTATTGGTTTTCTCAAAGAACCAGCATTTGGTTTGGGTGGTTTTCTGTGTTATGTTATTGATTTCTACACTGAACTGTACTGTTTTCTTCCTTTGGTTTGTTTTTGGGGGCTTCAATTTTTTCTCTCTTTTTTTTAGCTTCTTAAAATAAAAGCTTGTATTGACAATTTGAGATCTTTCTTCCTTTATAATATAACGCCACTTTAAAGCCATACATACATAAAGCCTGTAAGACAGGCTTTAACTTCATTCTATAAATTTTGATAGTTTTTTTTTTCATTATTATTCAGTTCAAAACATTCTCTAATTTCTGTTTTTGACCTAAAGTCTCTTGAGAAATATATTATTTAATTTCCAAATATTTGGGATTTTCCTAATACCTTATTATTTTTGATTTCCAACTTAATTCTATGTTGGCATAGAGAACATATCCTGTGTGCTTTCACTCTTTTGACATTTATTGAGCTCTGTTTTATGACCCAAAATATGGTCTAAACTAGGAAATATTTCATGTGCAATCGAAAAGAATGTGTTTTGCAATTATTGAGTAGTGTGTTAAAATCTATGCTTTTCCTGATATTTCTCTAGTTTTTCCTACCAGTTGTTGATAAAAGTATATTGCAGTCTTTAACTATGGTTATGGAATTAATTTTATCCTTGAAGTCTATCAATTTCTGCTTCGTTTTGAAACTGTTATTGGGTTCATGTGCCCACTATGTTTTTCTATGGAATATCTCTTTCATTATTATGAAGTATATTTCTTATTCCTATTAAATATATTTTGTTTTGAAATCTAGTTTATTTGATATTGATATTGTACACTAACCTACTTTTGCTTACTGTTTGTGTACTATGCATTTTTCCATCAATTTCCTTTCAACATTTTAAACTTTCCCATTGGCTTCTTAGGAATTGTTTTTCTATTTTTAAAATAATGATTTCCCTAGCAATTGTAATATATGTCCTTAGTTTTTCACAGTTAACTTACAGAAAATAAAATACAACTTTATTTAAAATATAGAAAATTTGCAACTTTTAGGCTCATGTCTCTTTATTTTATAGTTTTTCTTTGTAATACATCTGTAGATGTTATAAACTCCAAAAGACAATATTATAACTTCAGCTTTAAAGTTGTATGGTGAATAAAGAAATTAAGAGGAAAAGAAAATGCAGGCCTTTGCATTTACCAAGGTTTTTATCACTTCTGAGCCTCTTCCTTGTTTTCAAAGATTCAGGTTTCTATCTGTTATCATTTCTCTTTAGCCCCCCAAATTTCTTTTACCTTTTTTTTGTTCTTTGGTTTTACTGGTTTTTCTGCATTATTATTCTATTTTCTGTTTCATTGATATTGATACCTACTTTTATCTTTATAGTTTACTTTTTTTTACTTGTACTTACCTTTTTTTAATAGTGCACCTCTGCTGTGACCAAATTTCTTAAGTCTTTTTATCTAAAAGTTCTTTTATTTGTTTTTATTCTTGAATAATATTTTTGTTTTTGTTGTTGTTAGGTGCCGTTGATTCAGTATCTGACTCATAGCAACCTTACCTACAACAGGTGAAACAGTATTGTTAGCTGCTTTTCTGCTATTCGTGGGGTTTTCAATGGCAGATTGTTTTTTCGGAGTGGGTTGCTGGGTCCTTCTTCCAAGCCTATAGTACCTGGCATTACCAGGCGGTCTCCCATCCAAGTACTAACCAGGCCTGACCCTGCTTAGCTTCCGAGATCTGATGGGATTGGATGCCACAGTGGTTTGGCTGCAGGCAGAATAATATTTTTGCTGAATATTAAATTATGTTTTAGCAGGTTGATTTTTTTTCATCACTTTAAAGATGTTATTCCATCTGGCCTTCATGGTTTCAGAGGAGAATACATTAATTTGTTCTCATATGTCCATAAAGTATATATAATATTGTTTTTGTCTTGCTGCTTTTAAGATAGACTTTGAAGATACACACACACACACACACACACACACACACACACACACACACACACACACACACACGGTTGGGATTTAGCTCAGTTGGTAGAGCGCTGCACTGCAGTCTCTGAAGTCCCGAGTTCGATTCCCAGCACTGCAAAAATGGGAGAAAGGCCTGGCAATCCACTCCCAAGGCAATCCCGAAACAGTCAGCCATTAAAAACCCTGTGAGGGTTACTATGAGTCGGATACCGACTCGAAGGCACCTAACAACAGGAACAACATATATATATATATATGTATATATATATATATGTTTCATATATATATATATGTTTCATATATATATATATGTTTCATATATATATATGCGCACATGTATACATGTATTTCATTACTGGTGGTTTGACCCTAGGGTATTGTGCATGGTAGGAAAGCACTCCATCACTGAACTGTAACCCATCTCCTCTTTTATTTTTTATTTTGTAATAGTGTCTGCCTAAGTTGCTCAGGTTGCTTCTGGCCTTAAACCTGCAATCTTCCTGTTTCAACCTCTTGGGTTGCTGGGATTACAGTATGTGACATGGCACTTGGAAAACCTGGGAAATCTCTAGCTATTATTTCTTCAGATTTTTTTCTGCCTCATTCTTTCTGTCATTTCCTTCTGGTAACCTTATTACACAAACATCTTATTCTTTGATATGATCTAATAGGTGCCTCTGAAGCTCTGTTCATTTTTTCCTAGTCTTTCTCCCGTCTGTGTTTTTTTTTTTTTTTTTTTTGCGGTACTGGGGGTTGAACCCAGGGCCTCGCACCTGCATGCTCTGCAAGTGTTGGACCACTGAGCTGCACCTCAGCCCATTTTTTTTACTTTTTGAGACAGGGTCTCGCTAAATTACACAGACTGCCTCTGGTCTCGAACTTGCGATCCTCCCGCCTCCACCTCCCGAGCCGCTGGGATTACACGCGTGCGCCACCGCGCCCGGCCTCCCATCTGTGTTTTTCACCCGAGACACTGTTAATCTGTCTTGTCCATCTGGCTGTTGAGCCCATGTAGTGAATTTTTATATTAGAAATTATATTTCTCAGTTTCTGAATTTCCATCATATTCTTTTTTTTAATTTTTCTGCTGAGACTTCTTTCTCCAGTGAGAGTTTTATGTATTGAAAGCATGTTTTTTTTATTTCATGGAGGGTGGTTATAGCAATTGGTCTAAATCCGTGTGTGTTATTTCTGACAGTTATTTCAATTCAGAATTGGACTAGACTGAGTTTATTTTCTTTTGAGAATAAATTTTATTTTCTCTGTTCTTTGTTGGATAATTTTGAATCATTTGCTGGACATCATGAATGCTAAGTTGTGGAGACTTCGGATTTTCTTGTTTCCCATTGATGAATATTGTTTATTTTGGTAGGCCATTTTCTCAGCTGGGATTGACCTGCAAACTCTCTTGCTCATGCAGTAGCTTCCTACTTTATTTAGATATTTTGACTTTAGCTGGGCCATGTTATGTTTGTTTTGCTCTTGTGTAGTTCAAGGGTTAGTCATAAAGGTAGATATGTAGGGTTTAAGGATCCCCTTTCTGGCTTTTTCTCTTTTAGAATTCTGCAATTTGCTTCAGCATTTACAGTTTCCCAGCTTTCCTCTACTAGTTCTCCAGGCCAGAAAAATTATGGATTTTTCTGTATGCCCTCACCACTGGTATGCTGTCTGAACTGTCCTTACCCAGGCCAACAGGCCAGGAACGGGAATTAACTACTGTGGCTCCTGACTCCCCTGCTCCCTGGGAACTTGAACTCCCATCACATTGTCTGCTTCTGTCCACTCTCCTGTAACTTCAGGTCATTGCTTTTGCATTATATCTAAATTTTGTAGTTGTTTTATGTGGGGAGAAGAAGTCTTGTTGGTAAAGGTTTAGTTTATCATAACCACAAGCCACTTCATTTCTTTTAAGTTTTTGAGAATTTCTCCTTTCTTAAGCATTGTTCTTGTGTTCATTGTTGTTAGGTGCTGTCAAGTCTTTGTGTTTATTCATTCTTATATTTTGACTGATTTAGTTTTCAGTTTTGAAATATTTCTTTTATTTCTAATTCTATCTAGAATCTTTTCACTTTCCTTTTCAAACTCTTTCTTTTATCTGGGCATCTAATTTCAATATTTTAATAACAGCTTGTTTTGAAATATGTATACAAATGTGGAGTGGCTAAATTGGGCTAATTAACATGCGTTGCTTTTACATACTTTTTCTTAGGATGAATTTGTATGAGATTTTATATTTTATGATTTCTTTATAGATTTTTTTATTATTGTGTCAATGTGTAGAATTTTCTGTTACTCAATTTTTAGGTTAAACAAATTTTCCTACAATTTTGTGTGAGAGATGGGGCATGATAACTTTAGGGTTTCTCTTCTTTGTTGTTGTCATTGTTTGTTTTTGTAAGAATTATGACCTTGTCCTTCCTGAGATCTCCTTCTTTTGGTTCCCTTCCCCACTTTTGTTTGCACTTTCCTTTTCCATTCCCAGTAGTTTCTTCTCAGAGCAGGGCTTTATATTGAAGGTAGCATTTGGTTTGCCAGATTTGAGACTGGGAGTCTCCTCCATCACTACCAGATCCTACCACTGAAGAAGAACTTTGCTTGACTGCTGTTGTCAGATAGGGCCACCATTGTTTCCACTGAGTACTTGTTGACCATTTGGGAGGCCTCCTGTCCTGAGAACCATTTGCCTACTTTTCATGTCTTCCTACATGGACACTGACAGCATGTGGGTGTGTAGCTGTCAGCAGTTTAGACCTACCCTTCATATTGGTTTGTGGGGATACCATGACACTTAGTTTGTTATGATTATTGTTAGTGATCTTTGGTTTTGTTATCTTCCTTGATCTGTCTACTTTTAATGCAAGGCCTTGAGTTGACTCAAAAGTGGGCTGCTGCCATTTCCCTCTTCCCAGAACTCTCCTTTTTTGCATATTTAAGCTGACTGTTTTTGGGTGCTTAAACCCTATTTGCTAGTATTTAATATCCTTTTCTTGAATAAATGGCTGGTGTCTTTAGAACCAGGCTTGTGCCTATTCATTTACTTTTGGTTTCTGGGTAAAAATGAGGTCATTGCAGCATTTTTATTCCTTAATAAAGGAATGATGATCAGAACTTGTAAATGCAGGAGGCTAGTGGCATTACTGTATTTTCCTTACACCATTAGCTTTGTGCTTGTTCTTCAGTTTTTTGAAATTAACTAACATAATGTTTGGGTAATCCAACTTCAGAAAATGAAACTATAGAAAAAAGCAAGGGAATTATGAACACGAGAATTAGAAAAGTGTGTCTATGATGAATGAAGGGGATAAAATTGGAAATAGGTATAGATAAGGCATAGAAAATGTATAGTCTTCTAATGTAGGTGGTAAGTAAATTCGTGTACATTATTAGCATTTTTGGAAGTATATACACAATAGTTTTCCCTCTTTTCTGTCACCAATATGTTCTAAAGAGTCTCTGAGATACAGTCTGAATTCAGCTTCCTTGAGAGCCCCTAGTTGGGAACTCACTGAGCAAGGTCAGGAGTGACTCCTAGAAGAGAGGGATTCACCCTGCTTGGGGCGTTAGTGGTGCTATAGCATAAGCCAGGAGATAGGCAGAAATATGGTAGAAGAGTGGGTTACTTTGTATGTTTTTGCTTAAGCTCAACATGACCTCCTCTGGCTCTTAGAAACAACTCAAAACAGAACACTGCTGTGGGCTAAATGGTTGTCCTTAGCTGTTTGAGGACTTTGTGTAGAACAGTAAGAACTTCTTGGCTCAAGGACAAATAAGATGTCTAGGCATTCTGCCTGGGGTTAAAAGCACATCATGATGGGTGTGGACTCTTGTTGACAACTTTCAAGCATCTGTCTCTTGAACCACACTCCTCTGATCTGATCTTGACTGGTTACTCTTTATCACTAATGCACTACTAGGTCTTTTTCCAGTTGTTGTTGTTAGGTGCCGCCAAGTCGAGTCCGACTCATAGTGACCCTCATAGGATTTTCAATGGCTGACTGTTTTGGGATTGCCTTGGGAGTGGGTTGCCACGTCCTTCTCCCATTGTGTTGTGCTGGGAATCAAACTCGGGACCATCCTTTTTCCAGTAGAAAGGATGTATTTGTGAGTATCCAAACATACCTGTATTCTTGCTTTGTGCTTTGTCTGAACATATACTACAACTTTGATGATAATTGTTTTTAAGGTTTTGAAGGCCTTGTTTCATCACTGTCTTGATTCCAGTGTTCCTTTTGAGAAGTTCAAAGCCATTTTGATCCTTAGTCTTTTCTTAAGTGCTGCAAAATTTTGAAAAATATGTAGAAGCACATAGAATTTTTCCTTTTTCCCTGGTTTCTGACATTTTGCAATAATGTGCATTGTGTGTGTCTATTTTTACTTGTTGTGATGGCTTGGGCCCTTTTAATCTGCAACTATCTTTAAATTTCTTTCTTTTTCTCCCCTCCCCCCATCATGCTGGGGATCAAAACCAGGACCTTACACAGGTAAGGCAAGTGCTTTACCATGGAGCTACATTCCCAGCCCCAAAGCATTTCTTAATTTTGTTAATGATTTTAACTCTTCTGGTTTTGCCATTATCTTTTTCTGGTAGTTCTTCTATTCTAATACTTGATCTTCTGCATTGATCTTTCTCCCTTATTTTGTCTCTTTGTCTTTTTACTATAATTTGGGAAAATTTCCTCAACTGTATCTTTTAGCCCTTCTACTGGTAATTTCTGGGGTTATGTTTTAAACATGCAAGAACTCCTTTTTGTTCTCTGTATGTCTTTTTTCATATCACACCAACATTGTTTCATGAGTAGAGTATCTTTCTGATATTAATAACATTTTTTTAAGGTTTTCTTCTTCTACATAGATTCTTTTTCTCTAAGTTGATTTTTCCTTCTTGTCTGTCTTGCTTTAGGTGGCTAGCCATGGTTTGATGTCTGCTCAGATTAAGGATTGGACTAAAAAACTGAGCTGAGCATGTTGGTGGACCATTTACTGGGGGATCCCCTGACCTTGCTGTCTTTAGCTCTTTCTTCTTTGGTCAGATTCACAGAAGGAGGGAGATAAAAAAGAGGATTCCAATCTCTAGCCTGAAGGATAAAGGTGTGGGTATTAGGTGTTGCGGGGCAAGGGATAACAGCTCTATATTCAGCATTCTCAGTTCATATAGCTGGTTAAACCCTCTTGGTTATATAGGGTTACCCGCATCTTCAAATGTGTATGGTTTCCTCCATTAGAAGTTCCTCTGATGCATATTCTTTCAAAGCAATGAACTTCAGGTCTGCTGAGTTGAAGAGAAGGGTCCTTGCAGGGATGTGTAGTTCAGGACACAATTTAGGTCTCCAATTGCTCTTAAATAGTTTCCAGCCATATTTCTTTTAAGTCCCCCATTCCTGCTCCCCATCTAGTTCCAGAGCTGTCTGGTGCTTCCACTTCTGTGCCTTTTGAGAATTAAGACACCCATCTTAGCTTTCCCTGCTACTGTCTTAGGATTCAACTTTTTCTGGTCAGCCAAGTCTACTGCTATTTAAATGTTGTCTTTCATGGTTCCAAAATTATGTTTTCTGTCTTCTCCCTGTCTTCCCGTTGTTCTTGTCTTTAAAAAGTCCTTTTACTGCAGCTGAGGGACATTTCAAGTGTGCATGATTTAGATGATTGTCTTCACGTTGTGGTCTTAACTCAGAACCTCTTTCTCCCACTTTTTCAGGTTTAGCACTTTCTCATCTTTTAAGTCTTAAATACCTCTTCTGAGAGGCCTTCTCAGGCCATCCTATATAAAAAAGACATTCCCTAACTTCTTCTTTATTCTCTATGTTAACCCCTTGTATATTTCTTTATAAACCTTTGAAAGCACCTATTATCTTTTTTTGTTAATTTTCTACACTTTTCTGTCTGTTCTGTGAGACCAGGAGCTGTGGCTATTTTCTGTGTTGTTATATTCCACGTATTTGGCCCATAGTTGCCCCGTGATAAACATTTGATGACAGACTGAAATAACAAATTATATATAGATTGCATGAATTTTTAAAATTGATAATAATTTCCTCAGTTTTCTTATCTGTAAAAACAAAAATAAGGGCAAAGGAGTAAAAATCAGCACCTATCTCCTGGGTTGGGCTGGGATTTAGCTCAGTTGGTAGAGCACCGCTCTGCAGTCTCTGAGGTCCCAAATTCGATTCCCAGCACCGAAAAAATGGGAGAAGGACGTGGAAAACCACTCCCAAGGCAATCCCAAAACAATCTGCCATTGAAAACCCAATGAGGGTTGCTATCAGTCAGACAGGACTTGACGGCACCTAACAACAACAACATTTCCTGGGTTTGTTGTGAGGCTTACAAGAGTGAAAAGGGTGCTTAGAATAGTGCCTGACACAAGGGAAACACTTCAAAAATGCTAGTCTATAGATGTAATTTTGTGTGTGTGTGTGTGTGTGTGTGTGTGTGTGTGTGTGTGTGTATTTTTTTTTTCCTTTTGCAGTACCAGGGCATTGAACCCAGGGCCTTAAGCATACTAGGCTCTTACCACTGAGCTGTACCCCTAGCCCTCTTTTTTATATTGAGACAGCATCTTGCTAAGTTGAGCAGACTGCCTCTACCCTTTGACTAGCCTTGATCTTTCTGTCTCAGCCTCCTTAATATCTGGGATTACAGGAATGTTTTATGGCACCCAGCTGTAGTTTGAAGAGTCTTAAAAAAAATAGTACTCAGTGAGCTATGATTTTATATTGAATTGTTGTTTAATTTTGGTGAAATTAAAGAAAATTTTGCTATATGATGATGAATATTGTATAGTATGCTCTGAATTACAGTACATCTGAATTTTAAGCAATTTTAACTCATCTGAATTTTAACTGAATTTTAAAGGTTGGTCATGACTCCCTACTTGGGCTTTAGCACTGCCATGGAAGACAATGTGCTTCCACAAGAAAGTGGGATCCCACATATTTCCCAGAAGTTGTCCTCATAGCCAAATATTTGAGGACAGTGATAGCTACAATTCATCTTCTTATTTAGGCAATTCTGGGATATCTGTGTCTTCTTAGGGAGTAGAATTTATTTTCAGTACTATCATTTTCTTTTCAAATTATACCACATTGATTGGATAGTTGACAATTTCTGTATATCTTGAGTAGTGAATTTATTTGTAGAAACTTAAAGAATGATTCCTAGTCACCCTTCTGTATATCTCTGAAGTTATTTAATTTACACCAAATGGCTCCTTGGTTCTTCAAAAATGTATTTTTTAAAATAATAGCCCAGTGCAATTTAGCAAAGAGAGATTAAAGCACTTGTTTTTAGTTTTCATTTACTAAATCCGTATCTTGGGAGAAGGACGGGGCAGGCCACTCACGAAAACAATCCTGAAATAATCAACCATTGAAAACCCTATAAGGAACAGAGAATCACTGACATAGTGCTGGGCATGGCACAGTGTCAGGGAGAATTTCATTCTGTTGTATGTAGGGTTACTATGAGTCAGACCTGACTCAACAGCACCTAATATAAAGAACAACAAATCCATGTGTAGATTTGTACACTTTTAAACAGATCAGTAATGCTCTTTTCTCCCCTTGTCTTTCATTTTCATGTACAATGTTCCGATGTCTTGTCACATCAGTTGGAAAGTATAGCCTTGAATGTCACTCTTTTGATGGGTTAGAAGGTGCTTAACAGTTGGGCCTAGATTCGTTAATTTCAAAATCTTGATCTGAAGAATGCTCAGTAAACTTTAAAAACAAGATTCTATAACTTAACCTGATTGTATCAAAATAGGATGGAGCACCATGTTCCACTTCAAATACTAATATGCACAAAACACTCAGCTTGAAGAAAATCGCCACTTTATAGCTTTCTCTATCGTATTACAAAACAAGTCTGGCTTTCAAAATTCTTAGCTTGAGCTCTCCTGACCAACAGTGCACTAGAAATTGAAGCAACCATCTTCTTTATTGACTTGGATAAATTCACACCCCTTTATAAATTGCAGGTGCTTCATCTCTGACAAATGAAGTGGTTCTGTGTTAAGATTTTATCCAATTGGTGAGTGGTTAGGTCTTACTAATTCACCTGTGAAAGCTAAGTGGATGATTTTGTGTATATAGATATTTTTTAATGTACTAATGTGCAGTGGGCCACAACTAATTCAGGTATATCTTTTAATAGATGAAATGTCAGAAAGTGGCTCTGTCATTTACCTTCTATGTGACCTTGGGCAAGTTATTTGATTTCGGCTAAGCCATGATTTTCTCACTGGTAAGATGGGAATATATATACAACAATATAACTATTATTTTTATGTTTACTGGCATGCAGTAAACATCATGATTTAGAATTATTATAGTCATCTTCAATACGATGAGGAATGTGTCTTATTTATTGTTGATTTATCAGCACGTCAAAATGCCTAGTTAATCAATGTCTGATGAATAAGAATTCTGATACATTTTCTTTTACATTTGTGTTTAACTTGTTGCTTAATGTCTAAAATTCCCAGAACTCCTAACATATTGGTTTTCACAAGTTAAATGCTCAAAAACCTGTTTGAATAATGTGGAAATACTTTGAAAAATGTAAATGAGTATACAAATGTAATATGGTGATGATGAGTTGGAACTTGTGCAGGTTAGTATGGTTGAGGTGTGGTACACATGGAAAAGAGCAGAAAATGAAGCTTGACAGGAAGCAGGGAGTCATTGTTGCTGGATTTCGTATGTTCACTTATTTGTTTAGATTTCAGTGAACAAAAAATGAAGAAAATTTGAATTTTAGAAAGATTACTCTGAATACACTGTAGAAAAAGGATTAGAAGGGAATCAGTCTGGTTATCACAGCAATTAATGTAGGAAAAAGGATTGTGCAAAATTTAAACAAAATGATTTCAGTGTAGATGAAGAAGAGAATAGATCCTGGAAATGATTTCTAGATGAATCAATAGGACTCTTAAGTAGTCCTATTACTAAAAACTCACGAATAAAGGCAAATATGCAGTGGTAATTAGGGAGGATATCTGAATCCATATTGATCCATGACCTAGAAAAGAAATAAAAATGTATCAGGTATAATTTTTACTTAAATCATTGTGGTGAAAAAGCACACATTTCCTCCCATTGCTTGTAAGCATGTACATAAAGCTATACATTGAACATAAAACATTAAATTCTAGGACTCAACATAAAATAATATACCACAGGGATAATATAACCCATTGTAGATCAACATGGTACATAAAATTATAAAATTGACATAGGACACTAAGTCACAAAAGTCCTCATCAACATGATTATCATTGTCCAACCTTGGTCTCTTAATCTACCATCTTCTGTGAAACCATCAGCCTGCCCAGAAAGTGTTGCTCTTCTCTTTCCAGGCCCATAAAACTTTGGGCTTTCTATACTGAAACTACACCTGGTATCTGGTTCTCACTTCAGGGCCATGGAATTGAGATCACCCACTTGTTCCCCTTAAATAAGACATCTTAGTGGACTAATGACCCATCAGCCCATGATCACACATAACTTAGACAATGCATTCCAAACTTGAGAAATTGTCCAAATGCTTTTTTATGCCTACCATTTTAATGAACTGAAAAGGGCCATAAATGGGGCCAATGACAGCAAATCCATTAAGTCATAGCCTTTATGTAGTGCAAGAAGAAAACAATAAAGAGATGGAATTAGAACCTATACTATCAAATCTACAACTTTAATAACCAACATTTGCAAAGAATTTGGGGGAACCATTATTTTAATTTCTCATTTGTCAAAAACATCAAAACCAAAAAACAAGAACCTGGGGGCTCCAAGATATTAAATAGTTTTCTTGAGGTCACACATAGTTGTCAGTGGGAACTCATACTCCATCCAGAGCATCATGATAACTCCATGAATCATCTTCAGAATGACCAATATGAAGGAAAAAAAAAATGCTTCAAATGATAATAACCTATAAGGGTGGCAGAGATAATGCAGTTAGGAGATCATTAGACTAAAGAACCTGTAAAAGCCTTTGGTATATATATCAAGAGAAATAATTTTTTGGAGTTCTATTGGAATGAGAGAAGGAACTAAATCATGAAAAAGAATATTGCATTATTTACATATTATATAAATAAATTTTATATAGAAATTAGTTATGTAAATGATATTAGAATTTTAAAGAATTTATTTAGAGAATATCAATAGAAAATATGATCATTGACATTTAAACTTTCTGCTCATTTAAACACCCATGTTACCGTTGACCGTCTGCCATGTACTTAGCATTGTGGTACATTCTAAGGGCCTTACAAATAAAATAGAAGATAGGCCTATTTTCAAGAATCTTAAAGTGTTGTTAGAGAAACTGGATTTGCAAATGTGAAACTAATTTGGAACCATGTATAATAGCTTATAATCACTGACATTTATATAATGAAGTAACAAAATTTAGGAGACTGTTAAGTACTGCTGTAGGTAGTCAGAAAAGGGAGAGACTGACAATGCCTAGAGTAAATTAGAAGGCTTCATAAATGATATCACTTTCATATCTTGAGCTGTGATCTTGAGATGGGGCTGGAAGGATTAAAATGACTTGATTTTTCAAGAAAAAGGCAGGACTAGTGAAATAAACATGTTTGGTTTTGTGTTTCTAAAAACTAACAAAATTGTTACACTGTTACTTAATGAGGTGTTGGAAATAACCTAAAAGTCAAACAGTGGAAGTGGGGAAGTATTAGATTTTCATGCTATATCCTCGCAATCAAATATTATTAAACTATAAAAACAATTAGAGAATAATATAGTCTAGTGACAAAGCATGGTGCACAGCGAGTTACGCTGTTAGTCCACTACTTTTAGGTCTATGTCTAAGGGTAAGTCACTAAGTATTTTTGAGCTTTGATTTATTCACCTTAAAATGGGAATGATAATAGCTGCAACACAAAAGCTATTTGAGGATTAAAAATAATATATAGAGAGAATCTTGTACATTGTGGATACTCAATAAATGTTATTATTCATGCTAAATGAAATGTAGGTCCTTCTGAAGGGCAATTTATCAATTCTTCCCAGAAGCTTTAAAATAAATATTTCCTATTTGACTCCTCAGTCTCATGGTTGAAAATTTATTCTAAGGAAATAATTAAATATTTGTGCATATTTTATAAAGGATATTCTTTGCAACATTGAATGGAATAGTGAAAAATAACACCAAGTTTCACAAACAGATGATTTGTGAAGTGAAATTGTGATTCACTTCAAAAATTAAATTATAAAGCAATTAAAATGATGTAGGAATCTATTTCTGATATAGAAACTGAGGAAAACAAATTCTAAAACTACATACAATTTATTCCATTTTGTAAACGTATAGTTACACAGAAAAAAATTTTCTGGAAGGATGACACACCAACCTATTAACTATAATTTTCTTTAAGTAGTGGGCCTTAAGGTACTTTTTATGTTTTTTTGTTGTGTCTACCTGAATTTTTTGCTTTTATGGTAATGAACATAGATAATTCAACTTTTAAAAATAGGAATGGATCACTTTAACTATATTTTGTGGCTAGGAATATACTTAAGACTTAAAGAGAAAAGATTTAAAATTTGTATATGATAGGATCCCAATTTTGTTAAAGTATTTTTGTGCTTGTGACTGAGTTTCAGTTTGTGGCTCTGTCTCTTAAACTGTAGCAAAGCTTCTAAGAAATGTTGGAGATAGGATGGGGAGTCAAGTAACACAAATAAAAACCATCGCTTTTTTAGTGATAAGTAAAAATCAACACTTCTGAGTCGGGTGTCATGGCACACACCTGTAATCCCAGCGACTTGGGAGGCAGAGGCAGGAGGATCATAAGTTTGAGACCAGAGGCAGTCTGCATAGTTTAGTGAAACCCTGTCTCAAAAAGTAAAAAAATGCTGGAGGTGCAGCTTAGTGGTATAGCACTTGCACTGCATGCAAGCATGAGGCCTTGGGTTCAACCCCTAATACCGCAAAAAAAAAAAAAAATCACTAATCACCACTTCTAAGATTCCTTTTGTTTGTTCTTAATTTTCATTCCAGCTTTAATAGCTTTCATGGCTATAAAGAAACAGAAGTAAATTGGGCCAAAAAGCCATGCTTTCTCACTCTGCCATTTTTCCTTTAATCCTTACCAGAACTCAACACATTCATTCTACACATTCAGATCTACAATGGTGAGCAAGAGTCATGGTTCTTGATGTTTATTGTCCACTGGAAGAGATACTAACCAGTTACCCAAATAAATATACAGCTACAAATTGTACTAACTGCTGTGAAAAGTAAAAAACCCCACTAGGGTATTAAAACAGAGAAAAATGGACATAGGGACCAGGAAAGCAATTCAGACAGGGAAGTCAGAAAAGACTTCCAAGAGGAAGGGAGATGTAAAGTTAACTCTGAAGTATAAGTAGAATTTAGACAAAACGTGGAGGGACAAGCACTCTAGGAGAGGGATGAGCGTATATAAAGGTTTTTAGGCAAAAAAAAAAAATTGCTTTGTGTGTTAAATGACTAGGATGCATCCTCCGATTGGAAGAGAAGCTGAGAACTTGTGTGCTGCCTGAAGGAGATGGCGTTTTAGTCTAAAGACAGGAGGAAGCCACAAGAGGATTTTAAGCAGAGTATTATTTGAAGCAGTTTGTAATTTAAAGGATTTCTTAGGCTGTTCTGAGGTAAAAGAACTGGAGAGAGGCAAAGGAGAATCAGAAGTCCCTCCAGAGAAGATGCTGCCGAATAATGGCAACGCAGAGGAAGAACAGAAGACAGTTTGGAGATGTATTTTTGTGGCAGCGTGGTAGAATTTAGTGATGGATAGTGAAGAAACAGTAATTTTCAGAACACTTTCCATGAGTGACTTGGTGGTGGTGGTGGTGTTAGGTGCCTTCGAGTCGGTATCTGACTCACAGGGACCCTCATAGGGTTTTCAGTGGCTGATTGTTTCGGGATTGCCTTGGGAGTGGATTGCCAGGCCCTTCTCCCAGAGTGACTTGGTAGATTACCCAAATGGTAGAGAAGGATTTTTTCTTTTTTTTCTTTCTCTCTCTCTTTTTAGGGAGGCGAGGGGAAAGCATTCAGTGTTAGACATGTTTACTTTGAGATATCTGTAAAATTGCCAGGTGGAAAAATTGAGTAGATGAGGTCAGTTATTCAAAAGACATACACATGGGATGGAGATGGACATTTGAGAGTGTTTGAAAGCTGGGCGCCACAGCTCATGCCTGTAATCTCCCAGTGACTTTGGAGGCTGAGGCAGAGGATGGCGACTTTGAGGCCAGAGGCGATCTGTGCAACTTAGTGGGACCCTGACTCAAAAATAGAGAAAGGGGCTGGAAGTGGAGCTTAGTGGTAGAGCACTTAACTAGTATGAACAAGGCCTGGGTTCAACCCCCAGTCCTGTGGAAATTAAAAAGAAAAAAAAAAAAAGAATGTTTAGTCTATATATGGAACCGACAGCCATATGGATGGATATTGAGAGCCCGAGGAAAGGATATTGAGAGAAGGGAACAGACGGTCTAGAGTTGAGCTCTGATGAACTCAACAGTTAATCTTCAAGTAGCCAGGGAAGGTGGCAAAGCACTTGGAGAAGGATGTGTTCCCGAGGAGGAAGCCCAGGGGAATGTAGTACTGGGGAAGCCAAGGACAGAGTTTCAAGGAGCAGGAAGGGATTGACTAATTGTACAGAATGAGCTAAAAGATCTAGGAAAGTGATTGATGACTGGGAAGTGCCCATTGGATTTGGCATTCTGGAGGCGGCAGATGTTTGTAAGAAAAGCACATTCAGTGCAGCAATGTAGGAGGAAACCAGACTGAAGTGAGTGGGAGAGAAAATAGGAAGTAAGGGAGAGATGAAAATGTGTACACAACTTTATAGTTTTGGCCCTGAGTGCAGTGGCCAGTAGATGAAGGAGAATTGAAAGTGAAGGGGAAGACTTTTTGTTTCCCATTGACAAGGGTATTCTATAGTTAGTTCGAATGCTAGTGGGAAGGATTTCATAAATAAGGAGAGATTAATGATGTATGGAGGACAGCTGATGGATAGAGGGCTCTTGTGGGGGGCTTGGTGTTTGATAACAAAAGGAAAGGAGATGCAAGTAGGTTTTTGACATCTACTATATGTTGAGTATGTACTTGCTAGGTGCTATGCTAAATGATTTGCATGATGACTCATTTATTATTCACAATAGTTCTATGAAGCTGATATAATTAGCCACATTTTACAAATATGGAAACCAAGACTAAGTAGAGATAAAGCCAAGGTCTTATTTCAGAACTGTTTGTTTTTCAAGCTCACACTTTCCACTCTTTACTTAGAGTTTTTCCTCTGTGATAATGGTGTTTTAGTTTTCTCCAGATGCCATAAAATCATCACAGACGGAGTTGCTTAAACAACAGACATTTGTTTTCTCACAGTTCTGGAGGCTTGCAGTCCAAGACCAAGGTGTTAGCAAATTTGGTTTCTCCTGAGGCTTTTCTCCTTGGATTGCAGATGGCCACCTTCTTTCTTGTCCTCACTTGGCCTTTCCTCTGTGCTCCTGCATTCCTGATGTCTCTTGTGTTTCCTAATTTTTGCTTGTAAGGACAACAGGCAGGTTTGGATTAAGGGCACACTGCCACACTGGCTTCATTTTAACTTTGTCACCTCTTTAAAGGTCTTATATCCAAGTATAGTCACAGTTTGAGGTTAGGGTTTCAACACAGGAGTTGTAGGGGGACAACTTTTTTAAAGTCCATAACTTCAAGAATTGTTATTGTTAGGTACTGATGAGTCAGTGTCCGACTCATAGTGACCCTATGTACAACAGGCAAAACACTACTATTGTGCTTCTCTGCTATTCATAGGGCTTTCAATGCCTGATTGTTTTTTGGGAGTGGGTTACTGGGTCCTTCTCCCAAGCCTGCAGCACCTGGCATTACCAGGTGGTCTCCCATCCAAGTACTCACCGGACCGGACCCTGCTTAGCTTCCAAGATCTGATGGGATTGGACATCACAGTGGTACGACTGTAGGCAAATTTAAGAATATGGCTTCTTAAAGTATCATGAAAAGAGTGGCTGTGGGAGAAGTTCTGAAGAGCATGTGACTAATTGAAGAGCATAGAAGATTGCTAGAGAAATGTAGCTTTGGAGTGAGTCTAGGTTGGAGACCATTTGTATATTTCCATCCTACCCAGTTATGTGAGTCTCTGCAGCAATAGTCAGGTATACACATGGAGTAAAGGACAGGAGTTCTGTGCTGTGCTGAGGCTAGTGGATGAACATGTGGGCTTACTAATTAGCCAAATGACCATCTCTTGTGTACAGGGTTGAAATGCAAATAAATTTTACTCACATCCTTAGCACAGTTACAGGTTACTATTTATCAGGGGCCTTCTGGCTGTTCTCATATAGTTGAAAACATCAAAGTTAAATCTATGACTGCTGAGATTTTGTTGTATCCACCAATACACACATTAGCTTGAACATTTTTCCAACCTGTTCTATAAGATTTCATGAGTATTCACCACTTTCTTCCTCTTTTTTCTTTATTTGTTTTTTCCTAATTTTATTCATCAATAATTTATTGAGTACCTACGAAGTGTCTGGCATTAAGAATTGTTGTTGTTGTTAGGAGCTGTTGAGTCATTTCCAACTCATAGCGACCCTTATAGGGTTTTCAGTGGCTGATTGTTTTGGCATTGCCTCAGGAGTGGAATGCCATGTCCTTCTCCCATTTGGCCTTATGAATAAGGAGTCCATAATCTAGCATACATAAATATACAGATATATGTGTATTGTGTACGTACATATATATATACACACACGCACAATGTATATCTTCAAATGATAAGTGCTATTATTAAAGAATTAATTCATTGTTCATTTACTCCTATGAATACCAAAGGTGCCAGAAAATGTATACACATTTTAAGAGATATTATCTATTGATTACTTTCCAAAGTTAGATTGAATTATGGTAGCAATATATAGTATGATATTTGCTCAAAAGATGGAATTAATTGAATGAACAAGCATAAGATTTTTTCTTAAAATAGTAAAATGAGCCAGGAGTAGTGGCCCAGTCCTATAATCCCAGTGACTCAGGAGGCAGAGGCAGACGGATCTCAAGTTTGAGGCCAGAGACAGCCTGTGTAATTTGGTGGGACCTTGACTCAAAATAAAAAGTAAAAATTGGACTAGGAGAGCAGCCCAGTGGGAGAGTTCTTGCAAAGCATGTGCAATGGATTCAGTCCCCCAGTACTAGAATATAAAAAAAAAAAGACAACAAAACAAACACCTCCCCCCAACAAAATTGAGAGTTTTCATTCCAAGATGTGTATGCGTTTTTTGGCACCCTCAGTATATGGGGTACTTACTAAGTGTCAGTTATTGTACTAGGCTTGGGATAGAGATAAGACTAAGATAATTTCTGCCTTTTAAGAAACTTACAACCTGGTATAGAAAAATAAACAGGTAAGTAAACAGACAATATCTTATGAATTTGTAAAATATTAAATGAGCTCAAAGAAGGAAGTGACTCTAGCCTCTACTCTCCCATGCACATTTGGATACCTGTTAAAAGGAGCTATTACTGCATTTTAGTGAAATGAATGGCAAAAAGATCATCCATTCATTTCATAAACATTTTAGAATGCCTGCAGTCATTGTGTAGTGACTGTTTTATAGTTCTTGAATTATGAACAAGCCATTGAGTCAGGGATCTTTGACCTCTTTCCTCATTTGACCTTGTTGTCCATACCCTGCACTATCATCTTCTTTTTTAGGTGGTGGAATGATTAATGATATTCCTAAAATGCTCTATAGAAGTCTGCTGAATATTAAAACTTGAGAAAATACACATATAACAAAGCATTATTGTGATAGTGGATGAGCAGAGAGCATATGCTAGCTACTATATATCTCAGATATTTGGAACATGGAACTGTGTATTAATTTGGGGGTTCCTTATGATGTGATTTTTAAAACTATGATGAATAGCAGATCAAAAACATTCAGAAGGAAATGCACTTTTATAGATTATATAACTGATATATTTTTGTATATCACCTACTTATACTTAATCTCAGGAAAAATTATTTGTAGCCAAACACTTGTGGAGTTGAGACAGTGGATTTAAACTTGTTGCTTTTTTTGAAGTGGATGTGTGGATGTGCTGTGCCAACTCAACATACTATTATCTTGACTTATTTCTCTGGGAAAATGCTAACCATATTTTTGAAATAGTTCCAGAAGTAGAAAGGAAAACAAGGGAAATCCAAAAAATGGTATATGTAGGTTTTAGAATAAATGATTAACCTGATAGCTGCTGAAAATTCCTTTGATGCTATATAATGAACATTTGCTATGTGCATGTTGACTGAAATTCAGAATCATATTCTAGAGTGTATCATAGTTGAAAGAGCATTGAATTGAAAATCAGAAAATCTGAGTTCTAGTTCAGCTCTGTCATTGCCCACCTATGTGCCTTGTTTTTAATATGAAGTGGTTTTGGGAAAGGTCTCTAAGGTCCTCCCAGTTCTGACATTTTATTGTTTTGTGATTCTATGTCCCACATCTATCAAAAGCATTTTGACTTTCTTTAAGTTGCTTAAGCCAGTGTTTCAGTTAGAATGCATCCAGGAGCTTATTTCCATGGGCTATTGGGAACAGCAAAACCTTGCTTCTCTGGGACTTGATATGTCTTCTGCTAACCACTGACAGTGAGCCATACCACCTCAAAGGCTCCCTTGGTAGCCTTATAGATTAAAAGGACAAATGGAAAGTATTGAGAACTCTGTGGAAGAGGAGACCAGAGAGACGTTGACCATCATGGCTTTGCAAAGAGGAATGACTAGAACTGGGCCAATTCACTACAGCCAGGTCAAAGGTCAGGTCAGGCGTGGACAATGCTGGTGACTCCAGGTAGGTCTAGGAGGGTAAATAAACCTATTTAGTCCCTCCTGAGTCTTGCGAAGATCTGGGCAGCCAAGCTCAGATAGCTATTTGGAAAGCTCCTGATTTATGAAATTATTTGGAAGAAAAATGTGGCATTTATTTCTTATATTTTTATTATGGAACAATCATTATATTCTTACTCAATACTCACCAAGTTAATATACCCTTAAGACATTCATATGATTCAAGCATTAACTTAACAAGCTTTCATGGTCAATTAATGAGTTAAAAAATCTGATTTCAGTTGATACCATTATGCAATGGACTCCTTATTTTTTTTTAAAAATTTTGAGAGTTCTGAAAGACCTTTGAGTTTTCTACTTCAATTTTAGTTAAGTAATATTAAATATAACTCTGGTGACAGAGACTTCTATCTATTTTTGGCTAATTATAAGCTAATTTGGGGGTAATTAGAAAATGATTGGAATATTGCTCTTCTTACTGATTAGAAAAAAAGTAATGGATACTTTGTGAATAGGATATTAATCCAAATAGCTAAAAGTAATTTTGGGTGCTGAATACAAGTGTAAGAAATTAAACATGTTTTATAATTGTTTCTGGCATTGAATTCCAGTAAAAATTTACGTATGTTCCTTAAAATACTGATTAAATTTCTGTATATAATCATTAAAAATAACTGTACACCTGATACATATTACAAGATAATTCTTCTTCTTTTTTTTTTATTTTTTATTTTTGCTTTTATCTAGTTGCTTCCAAGATCCGGTACTTGCAGGAATATCATAACCGGGTTCTTCACAACATTTATCCTGTACCATCAGGAACAGATATTGCAAACACCTTGAAATACTTTTCTCAGACCTTGTTAAGGTAAGCCTTAAAATATCGTCTACTTTGAGAGAATTATTAGGTAGTACTGCTGAGTTTATTTTTTGAACCTAAATTTTTTTTGAACTGAAAGTTTTGAAAGGCATTAAATTTTCTAGTGCTCTGCCAGAAGAGTCTGGACTCCAGTCCCCTGGGTGTATATAGCAGATCAGATCCCAAGTCTACTGGGAGAATGGGTGGCATGAATATTGCCTGATTTCCTCAGTTGAAGGTCTCAAAGAGATATGTAAATGATAAAAGTTCTGCATTTGGCACTGTTACAGCATAGGATTAAAAAAGAGAGCTTACACTGCTTAAAATTAAGAACAGTGAATACTTTTAGTGCAAAACAGTATCATTGTTATGTGGCATTTTAAGTTCATCATTAGTATCTCCTCTTTCTGTAAGTGCAATATATGGTAATAATAGTTATTTCTAATCCATATAACAGTGAAGTGTTCAACATGATTTACAATTGATATTAAAATTCCATGGAGGACAAGGAAACAAAAACATAGAAGTTCTTTTTATACTGTCCACTTTTACTATAAAGTAGAGACCTGAGGAACATTTTGCTCTAGACTTCCTATTAGTACAGACAAGCAAACAAGCCTTTTGCTGGAATGGCTCAGTTGTATTGAGAAATAACATCAAAGAAGTTGGAAGAGCATTCCACTTTCCATTAAATTCCAAGGCTTTGTCTCTTCCATTACTATGATCTTCTTATTTCAAAACACTTCGTAGCATTTCTTTTAGATGTGTAGCAGCATAAGTTTCGTAAGTTAGGTATTAGGTATTAGGAGAACACAAATTTGGAATGCCTGTAGTGGCCCTTGTGTTTCCAGTGGTCTATAACTATACAGATCAAATGCTTTGTAGAAAGAAATGTCATGTGATCAAGCTAGCTACTAGTCTCCTGTAGACCTATCTCTCTGTTCTCCTTCTTTGGAATATCTTTTCATCTTTAGAATCCTTAAAATCCCTGTTCTAGATTGAACAGATTCTGCTTATCAGATTCATGTCAGACTTGCACAATAGATTTAGGACTTTATTACAAGGCATTTTCCTTTTCAAGTGACAGTAGAATAATTAGCTTGGTTTTCATAATAAAAATCAAATAAATTTATGAAACAAGCTTTCTGATTCTGTTCTCTCAAGTTCTTCCTTTGTCTTTGAGGTCAGTGTTCTCTATAAGAAACACTTTTTTTTATTACAACTTGCGAAAGTTCTCAAAATGAAAGAGCTTTTCATTAGGAAGAATTGTGAATCCCAATTGCAAAGAAATAGTGACATCCTTCTTGACACTTTAGAGCTTGCTGCTTAGGGATTAGAAATTGTGCCAAAAAGTTGAGAAATTTAGGATACCAAAGTCATGTGTGAAAGACACTAACATTCATTTTCCTGAGCAATAGATCATTAGATTGTGATCACTGGTGATACCATTTTAATGGTGAAACTGGTTTTAAGGTTAGTTTCTTCAAGTCACCTATTGGAGAAGATTCTATGGTGTCCATTTTGAAGGGGAGGAAGCATCAGCAACAACTGCTAATGGTAACAGTAGTAGTAGCTAGCATTATTATTTTTATGTTGTTGTTGTTAGGTGCTGTTGAGTTGGGTCTGACTCAGCATGACCCTATGTACAACAGATGGGAACACTACCTGACACTGTGCCATGCCCAGCACTGTTGTCGATGCTTCTCTGCTATTCATAGAGTCTTTGATGGCTGATTGCTTTAGAAGTAGGGTGTCAGGTCCTTCTCCCAATCATTCTCATAGTAGTATTAAAATAATTATACTTCTATATATCAAGCACTGCTCTAATCACTTTAAATGTGACATCTCATTTAATCCCTCATAATTAGATAAGTGTGATACTATATCCATTTCATAGAAGTAAGTAATGAAAGTAAGACACAGAGTAGTTAAGTAAGTTGCTCAAAGTTACTTATCTAATAATGGTGGGACCAGGATTTGATCTTGGTGTTTCTGATCCATAGCATACACTCTCAACTGTTATGCTATATTGCTTTCCTTTAGTACTGCTATCATACTACAGGGACCTTTTTTTATTTTTTTTAATTTTTAAATAAAAACTTGGGTTGGTCCTTGGGAATGCCAGCATCCATTTTCAATCCACAAAGGAGTTTTGACTCTCTTTGAGATTCAGGGAAGCAAGAAAATGCTTGGCACAAAGATTTGCCATCTTTTTAAAAGTTAAATTGAGCTGTATCTGAGGTAATATGGACAGTATTTCAACTCCCAGATGTTATAGTTCTACCTTCCATTCAACAATTGGTTGTGGGTACAGGATGAGAGCAGATTTGATAGACTATAATGAAGAGAACACACACACACACACACACACACACACACACACACACGCGAAGTGGAAGTAAGAAGGAAAACATCCATGAATGGAGTGTATCATGGATTAGACTTTAATCCTTACACATCTAACTTTTGTGCTGAGCCCAGTGCATAGTAGAATGAAACACTCCCTGACACCATGCCCTGCCCAGCACTATGTCAGTGCTTCTCTGCTATTCATAGGGTTTTGTTTCAGGGTTGTTTTTGAGAATGGGCTGCCACATCCTTCTTCCATTTTTGTGGTGTTGGGGATAGAACTCAGGGCCTCAGAGAGCACAGGACAGCACTCTACCAACTGAGCTAAACCCCTACCCGCTAAAATTGTTCTTCATTTTTTTGTGCTATTATAAAGTTCAAGACAAGGAGGCCAGGCATGATGATGCACACCTGTAGTCCCAGTGACTTGGGAGGCAGAGGCAGGAGAATCACAAGTTTGAGGCTAGAGGTGGCCTGTGTAATTTAGTGAGACCCTGTCTCCAGATATAAAATTTAAAAAAGGGACTGGGAGTGCAGCTTAGTGTTAGAGCACTTGCAAAAGCATATGTGAGTTCAATCCCACAGACAAAAACAAACAAACAAACAAAAAAACCACACACACAAAAAAACAAAAAACCAAAACAAAACAAATAAACAAATGACAAAGTAGTAGTCTAAGTATTTGCTTCCAAGATTATGAACAGTCAGATTTTCTACTCTCTAAGTAAGATGGTTCTCTTTGTATTTTATATAATTTTTATGTTCAAAAGCACTTCTTGCTTTTGTAACTCAGGTCCTCAGAAAGAAATATGAAGAAAAAGCCAGGTGTGGTGTTGAACACCTGTAATCACTGTAAATCACCAGCACTTGGGAAACTGAGGCAAGAGGCTCACAAGTCTGAAGCAAGAATCTACCCCCCCCCCAAAAAAAAAAAAAAACAAACAGAAGGAAAGAAAGAATGAATGAATTAGAGGTGAATTCTTTAAAGTAACCCTCTGCCTTCTCTTTGGATATTCTTAATGAAGTTTAAAAAAAGAACTTTAAAAAAAATATGTGCAACATTTTAGCTGGGCATGGTGGCACGTGCCTGTAATCCCAGCTTTTAGGAGGCTGAGGCAGGAGAGTTGTGAGTTTGAGGCTAGCCTGGACTATATAGTGAGATCCTGTCTCAAAAAACAAACAAGCCAAAGCACAAAACAAGAACAAAGATCCCACCCCTAACATTTTACAAAATTCTATCAGCCTTTTCTGAGTCAGAATTACATTTTTAGGCAGTAGTTGTCTGGTGTTCATGGGTGCATTTAACTCTCACCGATATCAGTAGATTTTGTGCCTACTTTGAAATGCTGAGATTAGCCTAGATGTTTAACTTCAATTAATTTAATTCACAGGAGGAAAGAAGTTGTATGTTACCGTAGTTGACTATAAAACCAGTTGAAGAGTCCACATATGTCCATTTAGCTCATAATTAGACTCATATTAGAGTCCATGGAGATTCCCTAAATTCTAGTTGTAGAAGGAAGTCCTGTGTAGTATTTGGCTTACTAGCCCTTGTTTCAGTGTTTGTCTCAGTAAAGGGGATCAGTAAATGCTTGTTGGGATGCCTTTTTCCAGATTTCATCTAGGGCAGGGACCCTATCAGAGCATTTACTGAATCTGTCGTGACCTGGGGTCCTGGGTAAAATTGTGGTACATCTGAGTGCTAAGTTGTACTCATTTTAATTTAGAGGGTCTTAAGTTTGACAGTGAACACACAGTTTACAAACTACTTCAGAGTTTAGTATTTGGTTGCTTTGAGCAATAGAGGCAACTATGAAGATTATCTAGTTTAATCCTTTCACTGATACAGAGGAGCCTGATCATTTTATCTTAGAACCATTATGTGGTCATATTTTAAACATCCAAAGTCTTTAAGGATCTTTCTTTTTACCTGGCAGAAAATTTAAAGATTCCTAGTCTTCTTCCGGAAGAAGGACCTGGCAACCCACTCCCAAAAATCAATTCGCCATTGAAAACCCTATGAACAGCAGAGAAGCACTGACAATAGTGTTTCGCCTGTTGTATGCAAGGTCGCTATGAGTCGGACACTGACTTGACGGCACCTAACAACAACAACAACAGCAGTCTTCTTCCTATTGCAGGCGTTCTTTGGCATATCTTCTCCCAAATTGTTCTTCTGTTGCTTTTTGAGCTGCTAGCATGTAAAAGCTTAGAAAAAAAATTATATTTGGGGAATTATGCTAATGCTTTAGAGAATGTTTGATACATTTTTAAAAGGGACTCTAGTCTCAGCCAAATAATTTTAATTAAATAGTAATGTCTAATTACTTAATGAAGGATATATCATTATTTTACTTATTTATTTATTTTTAGGTACTGAGGTTTGAACCCAGGGCCTTGTGCTTGCATGCTTTGCAAGTGCTGGACCACTGAGCTGCGTGCCCAGCCCATTTTTTTTTTTCACTTTTTTGAAACAGGGTCTCCCTAAATTACACAGACTATCAATGGTCTCGATGTGATCCTCCTGCCTCCGCCTCCCCAGCCACTGGGATTATAGGCATGTGCCACCACACACAGCTAAGGATGTATCATTATTGATTTGAGATCTATGGAGTGGCTTTAAAGTATAGCATAATCAAGTAAATTTTGTTCAGTGCATACATGCAATTCAGATGTCAAAATTCATATTTGTGTAGAAAGTTACTTGATATATTACTTTTCTGTGCTATAAATACTTTAGGGCGACTAATCATCTTTCCCCACACCTACAGAGGTCTGCTTCTCTTGCCTTATCATGATAATGGAAGCCAATGCTTGGAAAGATGGCCTTAGGAGGGAAAAAAGAAAGGTGAAAACTTGGCTACTGGGTCAAACTCTTCTGAGCAGAGCATTCTTAAAATTCACTTTGGTTGGGTCTGTATATAGACCTTTGGGAAAGAATTTCAGATGGGGAAAATCATTTGATCATTCCCAAGTTAGACAATTTGGTGGGGGAAATAAGTTTTCTTTTCTCTGGATAAATTTCACAAACTTCATAAAATCACAATGCATTGTACATTTATTCATGAGCCTTTCTTAAGTTTTTCCACAAATGAAAACATTTCCTTACATTGAGACATGAATGATAATTTAAAACTGGTTTCATAGATAACTCATTTTCCGCCATTTTTTCGCAACCTCACCTACTTACTAAATCTAAAGGCAGTGAGAGGGAGTTTAACTGTTTCAATGCTGACATTCTTCCCTCCCTGCTTGTAGGAAACTGTTGTTGCTATCATTTGGGAAACCCACATACACAGGAAGGGAATAGTATCAAAACAGAGCCTCCAAAGTTGATTTCACTACTGCTTGTTAACTTTTCTCCAACTTTGGAAAAATAACGAGGTATAATTGAAAAAATAATGGGTTATATTTCTTCTATCAAGGAGAAGTTTGATTAGAGTACTGAATTTAATCTAAAGGATAGTTTAAATATCATGAATTTATGATATCCAGTTATTTTATTCTCTAAGGTAAAATATTGTTCTTCTTATGCCACTTCTATAAGATCCATATCTTGTCATTTTGAAAAATGCTTGTAGTTAGTTGCCCAATATGGGGCTAACATTCAGTAAATAATATACAGATTTATGTCCATTGTGATTCTAAAGGAATTTTCAGTGGGGTAGAATCCTATAGGATTAAAAAAAATTATTGGTGATGGGGCTTATCAAGAATACAACATTTAACAATGGGACTTTTATGAATAATTGAGTTATATGAGAAAAGTATGAAGTCTGATGGAAAATATGATGGCATTTATAGTGGATGTAGACAAGCAAGGATGAGTGGAATATATTGATATTATCCCATTATAAAGTATAAGCTTACAATGTCAAACACACCACACACACAAAAAGATAAATTGAATCCCTTTAAAAGTAAAAAAAAATTACACCAAATCTTAGGTTATTTATTGTTAAGAAGTATTACATAACTATTCTGAAATTATTTTTATTATCAATTGTTTTTTTTCTGGACATTGGTAACAGAAGACAAAGGAAATCGAGGTAAATTAGGCACATAGAAAATAAAAAGCATGTAGTCATTTTCTTACATTGCAACATATTTTTGCACTGAGTAAATAAAATTAATGTAAACTTGACATAACAAGCATGCTTAACACTAACCAATTCTTCACATCACTGTAAAACTATTGATGAAATATCATTAACTGAGAATTTAGTAATGTTT
>VMDO01004227.1:105110-118180 GCA_007922755.1 Pedetes capensis
TAGTTTTTAGTGAGTTTTGTTGAATAATAACGTAAGTAGCAGTAGTAATATATGACATCTTATTGTATGATGTGCAGCTATATAACAGATACTGTTTGCTTAGTCTTTAGAATTTTCAAGGTAACTATTTAATAAGCCACTGTTTGTATTCATAAAATAAAATGTTTCCTCCCCAACATGCCAAATTAAAAAAACACACACACATAAATAACCATTATCATTAGTTCACAAACATATGCTACGGACCATCTACTATATATTATTTTATAGCTTTTCCAATGTAGTTTAGCTAACATTTTAGAAATATGTATTATTTCTAAATTCATATGCCTGTTTAAACTTCATTATCTCAAATGATACTGACAGAATGTCATGAAACAGTATCATAATATACATATAGACATTATTTTGATGCAATAAACATGTGATTTTTAAGACTTTCTTAATAAACGCACATGTTTATTCTTTGCTAAAACATGTTTCTGCAAGTGCCATACCTATATTTTGCAAGTTTCTATTTACCTGAGTAAGACAGTCTTGCTGAAAACTTTCCTTTGAAAGCTCCATGTAATTAGGAATAAGAGCTCTTACTGATAGATAAAGCCACCGTTTTTCCTTCCAGGAAACTTCTACTTCAAACTGACAAACTGTAAAACATGGGTTTGGCACTGAAACATGCATTTTTATATTTTTGCTCCTTACTAACCAGATAACACATGAGATGCAATGAAACTTTCACGAAGTAAACCTGTGTTATTGGTATCTCTGAGCACAAAGCTATGTCACTGGTAATATAGACTTGTAGACCGTGCTGGTGTGGCAATTGCATCTTATGTGGGATGTATCTGGTGTTTTATTATTTGTTTTAGAGTGTCATTTCAATGTAATGTGCTGTTCTTTGTGTCTTTGTTGTCTCTTTTTTTTCTTTGTCCCCCCAACAGCATTTTGTCCCGCACAGGGAAGAAGGAAAACCAAGATGCCTCCAATTTGACAGTGCCCATGACCATGTGTCTTTTTCCTGTGCCATTCCCACTCACCCCATCTCTAAGACCGCAGGTCAGTTCCATCAACCCTACTGTTACTCGCTCCCTCCTTTACAGCGTCCTGCGAGATGCTCCTTCAGAACGTGGCCCGCAAAGTCGTGATGCTCAGTTGTCAGACTACCCTTCTTTGGACTACCAAGGCCTCTACGTGACTTTGGTGACTCTCCTGGATCTAGTTCCTTTACTACAGCATGGCCAACATGGTGAGCATTTAATAGAAATCTTTGGAAATGTATGTTTATGAATATATATGATGTTGAGCAATGGGATTAGAAATTGTTATTGTCATAAATCGCTTGAAAGGGGTTTGTGTGAGTAAGCCTTTCTTACACTGAAACTTAATTATGGTGCTTCCCATTCTATCATTTTATACTATCCTAGTGGGCTTGTGCTGGGGAGAAAGGGCTGGAGACAGGAGGAAGAAAAGAACAAGCAGCTTTCTCTTCTCCCCTGATCAACTTACTGTGGGAACTCTTGTTGAAGTCACAACTGGGGAGCTAAGATTTTAAAACTTTCCCTCAGAAAATGTCAGAGCTTGAAGGGCAGGCTCTAATCTACTAATTGATTCTGTGAGTTTGGGGGGCAAATTCTAGAATTTCGCTGGAACTTATTTTTTCCTGTCACAAAAGGCAGGAGGTTAGATAAGAAGAAATGTCTAAGAACTCTTCCAAATTCACTGAACAGTGAATAATTATTACAAAACGCTGTATCAACATGCTATAGTGTACAGTATTAATGGTGCTTTAGAATAGAAGCCGGAGAGAGTGCTCGTTTACTTTTCTCTTCCCCCTTTCTTATGTCTCTAGTTAATTTCAATATCTTGATTGCTTACTAAAATTCTTCTAACCCATAAAAAACTACAGTAATATCCTCTGTTTATTCAAGCTCTATTTGGGAGAATCAAATGGAAAACCATAAAATAAGAAAAGAGATTTTTGTGGAAAAATGTGCTTTAAAACATTTGATAATTTGGTCCTAGAAGTATGACAAGCAAAGTTTCATTGTACAGAAAAGCTAGAATTTTGGAAATAGGTGGGTGGCGGGGGTTATTTTGCCTTTTAATATAGCTAACTTTCTTAAGAGAATGCTTAGTGCTTTGTTTAGTGTGTTCCTAATGAAATGTTTTTAAAAATCTACTTTCATAAAAATGATAAAATAATGATTATTGAATTTGCTTTTCTTATATTTACAATTCTGCATTATGGTGAATATAAAAGTTGTAGAAATCTGTAGAGTTGCCTGTCCTGTATTTTTGTGGCTGTATTAAGCCTAGCCTCCTTTACTGTGATCCTCTCCCAGATCAGAATCTAAATGACACAAATATGAATGTAGGACTATCAGAGCGTACTATGGTGGTGAGCTTGTCAGTGCCTCTCCTTTGTGAGACTCAGTCCTGAATTCACATGGACCTTCCTGCCGGTCAGACTGTCCACTGACTTAGGGCAGATGCTCTTTTTCTTCAAAGCCCCTTGGTTAAGATAAAGATGCTCAGTTTGGTAAATCACATCCCATATTATTGCAGTTAATGTGTAAATTGACAATGTCAGGGGAGATGATTTATATTTTTGCTCTTATACCTACAGCTGTTTTGTGACTTTTCTCTTTATTATCTGTCTGTTGTGTTCTTGTTCTGCATAATAGGCTTAGAAGATAGGAAAAAACTCACCAGTTCGTTCTAGCAAATGGTTTGGAGAAACCAGGCAGCATTGTTTCTCTGAGTGTGATGTGTAGAACCTCAGAGTCACCTAGAAAGTTTAGAACATGTAATTCCTCAGTAAGAGTCACTGATAGGAATTTTTAAGCAAGCTTCCTGTGGAGATTTCCTCTGCACGCTCAGTTTGAGAACCACTGCCCTGTGGTTACAGGCTGTGTACTTACTCTGGACCTACAGGAAAGGCAACATTTTTGTTACAGTTCACTTATTAATTCTCAGATGATGTGGGGCAATCACTTCCCCTCTCCACATCACAGTTTCTTTATATGAAAAATACTCTTGGTGAACTCCTTGGCCCCTTTCAGTGCTGATGTTCTGTAATTAGTCTAAAAGGGTCAGCAAAAGCAGCTGAGGTATCTTGTACACAGCCTCGGGTAATACTTAGGAAAACATCGGTAAAGTTTCCATTTCATGGATTTGAACTCATTGCTCATTGACTGACTGGCTCCCCTGTGTGCATCGCAGCCACATTGTCAGTCAATATGCCTGTTGAGATGGCAAATTAATTCCAATGATAATCAGAAATAATGTTGGGAATTAACAATAAGAAGACAAACGTACTGCAAAGCACAAGAATCTAATGCTTTACTATTACAATGAATAAAATATGATCAGCCTTCATTGTTGAGTCTTGGCTGATTTTGGGAAATTTAAAAATATCAATATGTACATTTAGTATAATGGGATTTGATCTATACACATTCTAAAGCTAAATAGTTGTGATTTGTTTTTGAAGGTCCTCTATTTTACTTTTCATGCAGGTAATAATAGTAACTATTAACATTAATAATATCAGCTAATGTTTGTGGAACACACTTTATGTGCTATGCTATCCTCTTTGCGTTTACAATATTTCATTTAAGCTTCCTAACAATCCTTCTAATGAAATGAGGTAGGTATTGTTCCTATTCCCATTTTAAAAAGTTGATAGAGAGATTGTTGTTAGGAGGCACTTGCTTCCATGCTGGTTGATGACTAAAGGTACAGGGATCACAAAGTACCAGCTTATAGCTTGCACATTGAACCCGCTTCGCTGTGGAGGTTGCAAACTACCTCGTTCCCCAAGATTCCAGATGTAGGACCATTGTAGTTTGCTTGGTGGAACAGAAATAGTCCTGGCCTTGACTTTTTCTGAAGCTTCCTGTGGGGGAATAATCTAACATCTTTGTGCCTCAGTTATCTCATGTCAAATATAGTGGAGGTAAGAATGGAGGGATTTTAGGATTTATTTTCCTATGGAAAGTGCTTTGAATTTATCATATCAAGGAGTATTACTGATGATACAATATTGAGGAAAAACTCACATAATATATTTGTATTTCTTAATATATTCACTCATCAGTCATTCATTGACCAAATCTTATAAATATAGCATACCAACTAAATAATATGTTTCAGACCTCTTAATAGGAAGAGAACAATAGTCATTTATAATTAAAACAGCTCATTGAAACTTAAAATGTAAAATTAGCATCTTTTGTTAATGGTCAAGTGTTCAGTGACTGATTACTCAATTTTGTTTTGTAGATCTTGGACAGTCGATATTTTATACAACTACTTGTTTGCTACCTTTTCTCAATGATGACATTCTGAGTACTTTGCCCTACACGATGATATCAACATTAGCTACCTTTCCTCCATTTCTGCACAAGGACATTATTGAATACCTTAGCACATCTTTTCTACCAATGGCTATATGTAAGTTCAGTCTTACCTAATACTAGATTATTGTAATATATTATACTAGTGCGAATTGCTTTTTCTGTTGTAGGTTTTTGATTTTCAGGATTATAATGGAATCACTAGCTATATACATGGGATACAAGTTAAATTCAGTCATTTCAGCATTGATATTATGATGAAAATCAAAGAAATGAAAGCCAATTATACCTTAGAATTGTTTCATTTACTTAGTCTCATCTTACAGAACAGGAAGAAAAAAAATGTCAAAGCACAGTCTGTACTTCCTTCTATAAATTAGAGGATCTTTTGCCACGTTAGAAAAACACACTTTCTAGAGTGTTGCCTCCAATGTAGAAATTCTTATCATTTTGCCTCTGAAGGCAGCAGAATGTGATGGAAAGAGCAATAGAGTCTGGAGGTGTAGGGTCTAATCCTAGTTCTATCCTTAAATTGCTGTGTGATATTGGGCATTTCAGCTGTCATAGTAGAAGCCTCATCCACAGACTGATTGTATCAGCTTTCCCTCTCAGGGGTGTTGTGATGATAAAGCAAGTCAAAATTTTATGAAAACTCTTCGAAGATAGCTGAAGTCTGAGGCTCATGTGCAAGGTACATTTATAAACAGAACTGATTTGAATTCTCTTTCACTTTTGTAGACTTCTGCAGGCTTATCAAGCATTAGAGCAAAGAAGAAAAAGTTATGGTCTTTGTGACCAAAATTTCTCTAAAATATTCTTTTTTTTTCTTTTTTACCCTAAAATATTCTTTAGAAAAACAATTAATGGATTAATTTATGTTTCAGTGGGTAATGTGAACAAATTGTGAGTTTAGGAGTCAAACAGATCCAGATTTAAATCATAGCTCTGCCAACAGTTATATGACCTTAGACAAGTTAATCAATCTTTCTGGTTTTTACATGTAAAATGAGAATAGTAATCATAGCTGCCTTATGAGGCTGTTGTGATAATTAAGATGGTTAACCTAGAACACTGGTAAAGTGCTAGCACAGTGCCTGGCATGCAATAAATGTTTGTTGACTTCTCCCCTTCCCTCAATTCTTTTTTTATAAAAATACCTTTAATGGTCACATTCAACTCCTAGAAATTGTTGCTTGCCATTCTAATTTTATCTACTTATGATCTTATTAAAGTTGTTGCTTTGTATCAATAATTGGTGAATGTATGTACTGTTTGAGCTATATTGACTTATTTTACAATCCAGTTTAAGTATGGATTTTTAATTTTCATTTTCAGCAAATAGTCTGATTCCTGCCTTAATTACATAACAATTTGGAAAAATTTTCAGACTGATCATGCCATTCAAATTATAGTTATTTGGTTAGTCTCTTATTTTGCTCTGTGTAGCTTTATGGACAAATGCTTGCTTATAAATATAGTCTTAGAATTATATAGTCTTATTGTTAAATAATGTTAACTGCTAAACATAGACATTTTTGTTTTTTTGAACAGTAGCAGGTGAAGCTGAACTTCCTTATAATTAATCTAATTCACCCTATCTCTACTTCTCAGGAGTAAATAATTTTGGGAGAGGCATTGAATATAGCAGGCTTCTGAAGTTTTACTTAAGACCAATCAGATATTGTGACAACTGTTAATTAATTTCTTCATATTTGGTCATTAATTCCTACTTAATTAGAAATGCAGAACCCAAAACACACCTTGTAATGATGTTAAAATATTAACTTACATAAATGAGCAAAACTTGGCAACTGAGAAGAACAAAATACTGAATTGAGTTTACAAAATGTTTGAATCTTAGTGTTTATTATGAGTGGAATAACTTGATGTTCACTTAAAGATATGAACAAGTTGCTTCATGTCTTTCGGACTTAATTTTTTTCAACCATAAAGGAGAGGTCTGGGAATATTATTCAATCACTAAAGTTATTTCTAGCTTAATAATTCTTTGTTGAATAATGTCAACCTTGTTTTATATAGCAGGTACATGTCTTCTAACTCAATCACTGACTTGGTTCATGTGTTTATTTTGTTACTCTAGTTTTAGTTTCTTAGTTTTGACTTTATCTCATTACTATTCTGGTAGTTTGACAGTAGCCAATCTTTGCCATCTTAAAATCTTTGAAAATAAGATGTAGTAGCAACCTTTACAGTCATAGTCTGTTGTACAAGTCTGATGCTTCTTTTGTGCTTATTCCACAAAGCAGATATAAAGATACAGATCCAAAGACAGAAGGGTTCTGGTTTCAGATTGATTATATTAAAATGGATTGATGTGAGAATGTGCGTCTGTTTATTTTATCCACATTCTTTCCATTTTTAGTAGTTTTAGTGTCTAGAAATTCTGACTAAAACAAGACAGGAACATTTTACTTTGTCCAGAATATTTTTATTTCAAGACTGAGATGTTAGAATGAAAGATATTGCATTTTCTGAATGCTCCATAGGGACTTTAAGACAGAGACTTTCTTTTCTTCTTCCTTCCTTCTCTCCTTCCTTCCTCTCTCTCTCTCCCTTCCTCTCCCCCCCCTTTCTCTTCTCTTTTCTCTCTTCTCTTCTCTTTTCTCCCTCCCTCCCTCCCTCCCTCCCTCCCTCTCTCTCTCTCTCTCTCTCTCTCTCTTTCTTTCTTTCTTTCTTTCTTTCTTTCTTTCTTTCTTTCTTTCTTTCTCTTTTAAAAATCTCTTTGTTGTGGTGTTCCTAAAGTAAAATGTAAAACATGGATGATTTTTCAGGTGTGAAATGATTGAATCATTAATGATTATGTAATTAATGATTATGTCATTGTCTATATCACTTGGACAATGAAGTTCTGAGCTTTGAGGTGGACCTGATGAGGTACTGTAGCTCATTACAATTTATTTATTTATTTTTAATTTAATTTAACTTATTTCTAATACTTAAGGGTTGAACCCAGAACCTCACACATACTTTGCCAATGCTCTGCCACTGGGCTGCATGCTCAGCCCAGTTTTAAATTTTTAAGTTTAGAGACAGGGTCTTGCTATATTGTGCAAGCTACCACTGACTTTGAACTCTCAGTCCTCACCTCAGTCTCTGGAGTCGCTGAGATTAGAGATGTGTGCTGCCGACATAGTGCCTTCAGATTTAGAGCCTGCATGGAGATCACACATGTCCTTTATGCCATATTTTGTTTTTAAATAACTCCTTTTGGGTTTTACAGAGCAAACATCAACTTATTATAAACTATTCCTTTGGCATAAGCTTCTCTTTTTAACTCCTTCCATAAATAAAGTATACTTCTCTTTATTCCATATATGTACAATATACATTGTTTATAAAAAATATTAAAGGAGTTACTAAGAATTGAAAAAGTCATTTTCATGTCACTATGGAAATGTTTCTTTTTCCAAAAAGTGACCAAATTGAAATGAGGATTCTTGGAAGACAATGTTTTGGCAGAGAAGAGAAAAACCTCATTTTAAATGAACATTAGTTCATGTAGGCTACCTTACTTTAAACATAGTGTTAAAGCTAAATAATTATATCAGTTCAAAGTGCTTATAGTGCAGCTTACTATCCTGGACTGTACAGGCAAATCCTGTTTCTTTTCCAACTTAGATTTTCTCAAAAAGTCACTTACCGATTTCTAATTAAAAAAAAAAAAAAAAAAAGTCACTTACCAGTAGAGCACTGCGCTGCAGTCTCTGAGTTCCCGAGTTCAATTCCCAGTACTGCAAAAATGGGAGACGGGCCTGGCAATCCACTCCCAAGGCAACCCTGAAACAATCAGCCATTGAAAACCCTATGAGGGTCGCTATGAGTCGGATACTGACTCGATGGCACCTAACAACAACAACAACAAAGATTCTTTCAAATCTTTGCATTGACTTCAAAATGATCATATGACTTAATTGAACATCTGGTTCCAGGCTGTTGGCCATGGATCGTTTTTTCTTCTATTACTACTACTACATATGATATATGATAAGTATTTGTGATCTTCCAAAGACTAATAATATATATGAAGATGATAGTAAAAATGAATGCAGGATATTGATAATGTTTAAGTAGTTCTTAAAATATATATATAGTCTGTTTGATTAGCTAATGATTGAATATTTAAGGTAGGTCTTACTATAAGCTCTTTCTTGTTGAATTGTGAGAAATAGTTTGATATTAAATTCCAAAGACCTGAATTGTAGTCCTTTGGCTGTTGGCAAATCTCTTAACTTCATCAAATTTGTTTCCTTATATGTAAAATTATCAATAATCATAAATTCCTCTGTCTACATCCCATCTTTGTTGTGAAGGCCATAAGATAAAGGATGTATAAGAATGGAGTCTGAATATTCTATGACATTGTAAAAGTGTATAATGGATCAAATGCATAGTCAAATCACAGACATATCAAATCCCATTGCAATCAAGTCTAATATTCTGCTGAAATTTCAATGGTATTCTGATATTTTGTCATCTTAAATATTACTTGAGGAAGGGGCCATCCACTAGAAGTTGGGACTTTCCCTCCTTAGTTTGTTGTATAATGACATAATTATAGCAGGTTTTGCACTTACAGAATACATCTGCGGTATTGATGGGCATCCTGCCTCTATGACTTTTCATTAGCCTACCAATCTGCAAATGTTTTAATGCTACATAGACTTTAGGGTCAGCCTGCAGTCATAGCACTGTGACATCCGATCCCATCAGATCTCAGAAGCTAAGCAGGGTCAGACCTGGTTAGTACCTGGATAGGAGACCGCCTGGGAACACCGGCTGCTGCAGGCTTGGGAGAAGGACTCGGCAGCCCACTCCCAAAAAACAATCAGCCATTGAAAATCCTATGAATAGCAGAGAAGCACTGACAATAGTGTTTCATCTGTTGTACATAGGGTTGCTATGAATCAGGCACAACAAACTTTAGGGTCATGTTGTCTCAGTCTTCTCTTTATGTTTAACTAAAACACCCTTCTGAAGGTGTGCCTTCTTATATGGAAACGCTCTCCAATGGAACGCAGAAATCTCTGCTTGCACAAATTCAAGGCCTGAGTAGAGCAGAAACTATTTATCAATCCAGGTAATGCTGTTTGTCAAAGTGCAGGAAATGGCTCTGTCATGTGCACCAGTACGTATTTCTTATTCCCACAGGACTCCTGTCAGAAAAGTATAAGGTCAGTGACATTTATTTCAATATATCTCAACTCAGATCACTTGTTACCACCACCTCTCATCTGGTTCAGTCCAATAGCTTCTGAACTGGTCTCTCTGCATCCTTTTTTTTTTTTTTTTTGCGGTACTAGGGGTTGAACCCAGGGCCTGGACCACTGAGCTGCACCCCCAGCCCATTTTGTAGATTTTGTCTTTTTTGAGACAGGGTCTCGCTAAGTTATGCAGACTGTCTCAGGTCTTGAACTCGAGATCCTCCTGCCTCCGCCTCCCCAGCCGCTGGGATTACAGGCGTGCGCCACCACGCCCGGCTTCTCTGCATCCTTTTGTAGGCCTCCTACTGCTTTTTCACCAAGCAGTCAGAGCTGTCCTCCAGATATGTAAATCAGATCATGTAATTTCCATCATCCAAACCATCTAGCTTTCTGTCACTCTTACAAACCAAATTCAGTGACGTTACAAGAGACCCACAGAGACCCACAAGGTGCTCTGTAATCTGGCTGTGGCCTATTTAGTTACTTCCATCACTTCTTCTAAATGTGGCCACTCTGCATTGTGTGCATCGACCTTTCTGCAGTTTTGTAAAGGCAATAACCTTTTTGTGTTTGCTCCATGCATTTTCCTTTGTTTCACAGTCCTTTTCCAAAGTGGTCACATAATTTTCCTCCTTACTTCGTTTAGGTCTCAGCTTAAGTACCATATCTTTTGAGTTGCCCTTCCTTACCTTCTAAGCTAACATAGGACCCTCCATCACGTTCTGTCTATTCCCTTGCTTGCTTTGTATTTCTTCATTGGTGACTGTTCACCCTCTAGAACATCACTGTCCACAGAACCTTCTGTGATAATGGAAATGTTCTATAAAATTCTGTGCTGCCCAGTACAGTAGCTACTACCACATGTGGCTACTGAACACCTGTAGTGTGTCTAGTGGGATTGAGGAATTGAATTTTAAATGTTATTTAATTTTAATTAATTTAAATAGCCTAGTTCTAACAGTGAAACTTCATAAAGACATAAACTTGTCGATCTTCTTTACGATTGTATGCCCAAGTCCCAGAACGATGCCTCATACATAGGAGGTACTGAAAAAAAAAAGTTGAATGAATAAGTGACTAGAGCATTAGCTGTGAATTCAGGTGACTTGGACTGTAGTCCTTATAATTAGACTGATATACTAATGCAAATAATCTCTCTCTTACAAGATGGCTTTTCCTATTTACTTTTTGGGGGGAGACTCATGTAAGAGCTGTTCATGTTAATACATTGTTGTTGTTGTTAGGTGCCGTCGAGTCGGTATCCGACTCATAGTGACCCTCTGTACAACAGGGGAAACACTATTGTCAGTGCTTCTCTGCTGTTCATAGGGTTTTCAATAGCAGATTGATTTTTTTTTGGGAGGGGGTTGCCAGGTCCTTCTCCCAAGCCTACAGCTTCTGGTGTTCCCAGGTGGTCTCCCATCCAGGTAATAACCAGGCCCAACCCTGCTTAGCTTCCGAGATCTGATGGGATCCGATGCCACAGGGCTACAGCTGCTGGCATTAATACATTAGGAGTTATAAAATGCGAGGGATTGATACCATTCATGGAAGGAGGACATGATGGTAATGATTGTTCTGGTGATGCTGGGAAAATATGGAATAGCACTGAAAACCTTAATTATATTACCTGAACATAATATTAAGTGTAAAATGTTCTTATGACTGTCTTCTCTCTTGCGTTGTATGTATTTTTGTTTTTTGGAGCCCTCATGGGGACAAACTGTACATATGTTTACATCATGACTTTTAAACAGGATTTAATAAATGATATGTGCTTATGCATGAATTGTGGTGATTTTGTTCAATCTAGTAGGCTTTGAAATGCAAGGCATTGTCTGTTTGTATAAGCATTGGAGCCAATTTGCTTGGGCTTGAGCCAGGGGAAAATTTTTAGATTTATGGCTGGCCATACTTGAGGAAAAGCATGGCTTTGTAGGGATAACAGGGAAACCAAAGATCACTGAACCATTTGGGCAGTTCTCCAAATAGATCTCACATAAATCATCTGAGACACTTAGGCATCTCTCCCATTTTTAAAGGCCTCCAGGCACAATGATTTGCCGACTCAGTAGTTTTCATTTTGAGAAATGCTTATTATTAAAAAGTTGGAGATGAATTTAAACAAAGGTGAAAATATTTGTTCCAAAGAAAAGGAAATATACATATAGATGGGTAGATAGAGGTATGTTCTGTTACTGTTTTTGTTGGTTTGTTTTTGATCTTTTGTTTTTTGAGACAAGGTCTTGCTATATAATTGAGGCTGGCCTGGAACTTGTTGTGTGGCCCAGGCAGGCTTTGATCCTCCTGCCTCTAGCTTCCTAAGTCCTGGGACTACAGGCATGCGCCACTATCCCTGGGACTTTTTTCCTGAGTATTTTGGAAATTAGACATTCTTTTCTTTTTCTCTTAAACAAAGTGCACAAGGAATATTATGAATGCAATTATTTTCCCTACCTGGGACACCTTATGGACCTCTCTCTCTCTCTCTCTGTCTCTCTCTCTCTCTTTCTCTTTCTTTCAGGATCTCAACTCAGCTATATAGCTTAGACTGGCCTCAAACTCATGGCTATCTTCCTACCTCAGCCTCCTGAGTAGTGAGATTACAGGCTTGTGCCACCACTCCCAGCTCTGGGCATTTCTTTTCTTATTTCTCATCCCTCTAATAGTACTTCTCAAAAGGAGATCCAAGGCCATCTTGCATTAGAATCAACTGATATGCTTATTAATTTAGTATGTAGTTTCCCAAACTAACTGAATTATAATCTCTAGATATGGACCCCCAAGAAGCTGAATTTGAGAAAGGTCCATGGTTAAAGATTGAGAGCAACTGTTTCTTGTAGCATTTGGCTCAAAGTTCTTTTTCCTCAATCATGTTTGATCAACTTTACCATATAAGAGCAATGTAGTGGTGATCTCCATATCTTCGTCTAATTATTAATACTTATTTATATTGTATCGCCTGCAGCTGTAGCCCTGTGGCATCCGATCCCGTCAGATCTCGGAAGCTAAGCAGGGTCAGGCCTGGTTAGTACCTGGATGGGAGACTGCCTGGGAACACCAGAAGCTGTAGGCTTGGGAGAAGGACCTGGCAACCCCCTCCCCCAAAAAATCAATCTGCCATTGAAAACCCTATGAACAGCAGAGAAGCACTGACAATAGTGTTTCCCCTGTTGTACAGAGGGTCGCTATGAGTCGGATACCGACTCGACGGCACCTAACAACAACAACAACAATTTATATTGTATAGCCGTGCTAATTCATGTATCTGAGTATTATTACCTGTTTAGTGAGTTAGAAGTACTCAGCTATAAGTGATTTATAAAAACAATTTCAGGTTAATGGGGTTCAATTATGGGTCTGTTTTATTTGTTTCTTTCTGTAAACCTTTTGGCCATTGTCCATTAATGGTGTTGGAAGTTTTTGTATTAAAAAAAAAAGTAGATACTCAGGAGGCAGAGGCTGGAGGATTGCAAGTTCGAGAACAGGG
>VMDO01004227.1:118280-128928 GCA_007922755.1 Pedetes capensis
AAAAAAAAAAAAAAAAAAAAAAAAAAAAAAAAAAAAAAAAAAAAAAAAAAAAAAAAAAAAAAAAAAAAAAAAAAAAAAAAAAAAAAAAAAAAAAAAAAAAAAAAAAAAAAAAAAAAAAAAAAAAAAGAAGACGAAAAGAAAAAGAAAAAAGTAGAATCATGTTAAGCTTTCTTTGTCTCCTCTATTAAGTATGAAATCTTTTATTAGTGTTTCAATGGTTCTGTTTGTCATGTGTGTTATTATAAGTTGCCTTATTCTTTTTGGATTTAGGTACGATACAGTCCCCACATACTGTGCTTTAATATAAAATAGAATAGATTTTGAGATTATCTGCTTTTTGACTACTGCCAATGCCAATGGTCTTTTATATGTAGGAAATTGAGAGTTGACTTTTTGAGTGTTTTATACTCCGTGTGCACTGTTCTGTTCATGGTTGAGAATTTGGCAGATAAGCCTAGATATAGGAGGTTTCTCCTAGTTCTTCAATTATCCCTGACAAAAGAGGAAATTATTTTATGTTTGAATCTTAATAAAAGTCTTTGTATTGTGCATCCCCTCTCAATTACTGTGTTTGGGATAGTAAAGTACCCATTGGAGATAAAGTACAACCCCAAATGACTTCCATCATTGCTAGTTTTAAATACCTAAAGGAATGATCAATATATTCTATTTAAAAAACAGACAAAGAAATTTAATACAGTGTTTGATGTCATTGTGGACAAGGTACTTAAAGATGTTTTAAAAAGCAGTATGTAAGTGGAGATCATGATTACACAGCTATTAGATGGATTTTTAAGACACCAACTTGCTTTGTGATTGAATACTTGTTGGCATGGGATAAAATGGCCAGCAACAGTGTTATTCACAGACTAAAAAAGTGCTTTATTTCAAACAACTCAGATTAACATGAAGATGTTAAGCTTTGGAAAACTAAAAGCCTGATTCTTGTGGTAATGAAGACAATGATGAAGGTTCATATGAAGGTTTGAATATAAGTGTATGATAATGGCTGAGCATTGAAAATAATTTTAAGATTAGTTTAGTATTGTTACAATAGGTGATTTAAAATTTGTGTGTATAACTAAATAAGAAGTTACATATTATACTAAGCTCATTTAATCTGCCTCTCTAAAGCTAATACATTCAAGTTAGGTTTAAAAACATTTTATTTTCTTATTGGGGCAACTCTAAACATCACTATAATTGGGCACATAGAGGATTTTGTTTTTTCTCTTTCTTTTCCATCTAGATATAAACATCTTGGGAGTAGAGATCACCTCTAAGTACAACTCTGATAAAGCTATTACATCACATTCTGGCATTGTTTCTTCTCCATATAGATCCTCTCTAGGTATTTCTATAGTTTGTACAGATGTAGCATTTGTATGCAGGAATAATTTTGTAGTTTGTTCGTGGAAAACTTCCATGGGTTTGGTTGGAACCTTCTTTTGAAGTTCCTTTTCAGCTCTCATGTTCTATGCAAAGTAGTGAGTACATATTCATACATTGAGAGATTAAATTGTGTCTAATAAAAAAAATTTTTGGTTTCAGTGGGCTCCTCCAGGAGAGAAAGTGTTCCTGCACATGTTAATCTCTCTGCATCCTCCATGCTAATGATTGCAATGCAGTACACATCAAATCCAGGTAAGTGGAAATCTCAGCAGCTTGGCTAATTACCAAACCAATCATTAGGCAAAACAGCAAACAAACAAGCTAGAAGTTTTCATGTGAGAACCTCCCTGGGTGAAATAGACAATTGGAGATATGTTAGAAAACAGACATTTGAATTAAAATAAATTTCCCTTGGCCATTGTTCGTAGTAGTGAGCATCTTTGCTAGTGATATTTTTAGAATGTGGATAAAAGTTTAGAATAGTGAGGGAAATTGATTATAATATGTAGAAATAGTTAAGTTACAAGTATAAAATCATTGGTCATTCTAATAACTAATGATAACTACTGTTAATAGTTTGGTAAATTTGCTCCTCTAATGCCACAGCAATGTCTTCTGATTATTTCCATAGAATGAATTGGTTTAAAGGGATTGAAAAATTTACATACTCCTACTAGTTATATAGGAAAGTACTTGTCCTATTAATGACCTGCCTATCATAAACTTTGTGTAGAGCTGAATAAATGAAAAATATTGACCCACCTTGGTTTTGTGTCTTATATTACTAGTGCTTTTGGATAGATTTTCCTATGACTTGTTCTCTTTGGTTTTCAGTCATCAGTGTAATTGCAGATGAACTTTGGGGAAAAAAGTAGCTGACTATTAGAGTTATATGCTAAGATATGAACTCTGTTTTTATTTTCATTTAATGCTTTGAAAAGTGAGCAAATTTCATGACATTGTTTTTAGCTCTCTATTAAAATAAAATAATAATTGAATTTTTGACTCAAGTTTTTGACTCAAAATTTTTTTCATTTTGAAATCTCAATGCTTCTTACACTGGAGGTCTGGAATGTCAGCCTTTGTTTGTTTGAGACAGAGTCTCCCTATGTTACCCAGCCTAGCCTCCAGCTCCTGGGCTTGAGATTCTCCTGCCTCAGCCTCCCGAGTCATTCAGATCCATGCATATGCCACGTGCCAGCTCTCATCCTTTGTCTTAACAAAAACGTAATGAAAACACTATAAATTGGGTGACTTACAAATGATGTACATTTATTTTTCACAGTTCTGGATGCTGGGAAATCCAAGATCAAGGTGCTAGCAGATTTAGAGTCTCATGACAGCTGCTTCCTGGTTCCTGGATGGCTATATTGGTGCTGTCTTCTCTTGTGATAGAAGAGGGAAGGGAGCTCTGAGGCCTCTTTTATATGGGCACTTGTGCCATTCATGAGGGAAGAACCCTAAAGGCCCACCTCCTAACATCATCATACTAATGAGGTTAGGTTCTAACACGTGAATTTTGGGGGAACACATTTTCAATCTATAAAATTCACTCCTATGCCCCCAAGTTCATATCCTTTTCACATCTGAAGTATATTTATTCCATCTTGACATAGTGTTAATTCATTCCAACATTGACTCAGGAGTCTAAAGTCCAACATCATGTATATATATATATATATATGTGTATATATATATATATATATATATATATATATATATATATATTTTTTTTTTTTTTTCCTAAATTGATGTAGGTAAGATTCAGGGTATGATTTATCCTGCGATAGTTTCCTCCCCAGTTGTGAACTTGTGAAATCAAACAAGTTATATATGCTTCCAAAACACAATGGCGAGGCTTGGAGTATAGCTCAGTGGTAGAACACTTGCCTGGTGTTTGAAGGTTACAGGGTTTAATCCTTGGCACTGCAAAAATAAGCCAACAAAGCAACAAATTCAGTGGTGGGACAGGCATAGGATAGACATTCCTATCCAAAAGGGAGACTTATGAAGAAAGATACAGGTAATGGTTCCCAAGTAAATCTAAACTCAACAGTATTTAAACCTTCAGCTTGAGAATGATCTTTGAGTTGATACTCCTCCTCCTAGACTCACTGGGGTGGAAATCCTGCCTTCTCTGCTGCTTTTCTGAGTAAGAGTGGGGAGCCCAAGGTTCCAAGTGGTGCTGCCCCGATGGCTTTAGGCAGCCCTTGCCTCTATGACTCTGCTGGGCATTGTCCTAGTGGGGCTGTCTTTGGTGACCCTGGTCCCATGTCTGTTCTCTGTCTCAGCCTACCTGCATAGGTTGGGATCCTGTGCCCATGACTCTCCTGGGCATCCTATGAATTCTAAGTTAAATCATGCAGGTCCCCAGGGCTTTGTTGAGTGCGGCATATGCTACACTGAGACCAAAGGAGCTATACCTAGGGCAGATGAAGAATAAGGCTTCAGAATCCAGGAAGTAGATGGAGCCTGCAATGTGAGGGAGGGGGTGGTGATATTCCCTGGGGTCTTACAAGTGCTGGAGGCCCCTCCTTTGAGGCTATTCTGCTCCTGATGCCATTGCACTCTAGCCCTGGGATAGGAGGGACAACTGCAACAATTTCTAAATTGCCTTTGAGGGTCATTCTTCCATTCAATAGCTCCTGGCTGCCATTGTGCAGGCTGGGGTGACTAATCTCTTTTAATTGCTTGGCTATACCCTGAGAGGTCTCTCCCTAATGGGCTTTCTCATTCTTTCAATACAGAGAAGGTGAGAATTTCCCAAATTTTTGAGATCTACTTTTACTTCGATTAACAACTTCTATCTTTAAATCATTTCTGTCTTCTGGGATATTATTACAAGCAATCAGAAGAAACCAGGTCTCTCTTCTAGCACTTTACTAAGAAATTTCCTCAGTCAAATATCCAATTCCATAACTCATGAGTTCTACCTCACACAAAGTACTAGAACATGAATATAATTCAACCAAGTCTTTTTGCCACTTCATAATAAGGATGGCCTTTCTTCCAATTCCTAGCAACATACCTCTCATTTCTTTCTGACAGTTCATTAGAATTGCCTCAATTGTCCCTGTTTCTACCAACATTCTGTCCAGGATCACTTATTTTTGTTGTTATTGTTGTCAGGTGCCATTGAGTCGGGTCTAACTCATAGCAACCCTGTGTACAACAGAATAAAACACTCCTCAATTCTGTGCCAGGAACATGATCTTGTTTATGTTTAATCCCATTAGTGCAGACTCTGTGTCAATCCATCAGTTGAGGGTTTTCCTTTTTATCGTTGACCCATCACTCTCCCAAACATGATGTCCTTCTCCAGGGATTGATCCCTCCTGACAACATGTCCAAAATATGTAAGATTCCGTCTAGCCATCCTTGCTACCAAGGAGCACTCTAGTTGCACTTCTTCTAGGATGGATCTGTTGATTCTTTTGGCAGTTCATGGCATATTCAATATTCGTCTCCAGCACCATAATTCAAAAGCACCAGTTCTTCTCCTGTTTCCCTTAAGTGGGGCTTTCTCTACAGCTCTGTCCTTTTCTTCCAAATCCCTCATGAGAATTCCCTTTAAAGGTCCATTCATAGTAATATAGGCTTTTCTAAAATGCACCTCAAAACTCTTGCAGCCCCTACCCACTATCCATTTCCAAAGCTGCTTCTACATCCTTAGGTATTTGTTATAGCAACACCCTACTTCTCAGTACTAACTTTCTGTCTTAGTCTGTTGGAGATGCTATAAAAATGCCGTAAGATGAGGAGCTTATATGCAATAAATATTTATTTCTTACCGTTATAGAGGGTGGGATGTCCATGATCAATGTGCTGCTAAATTTATTGGTCTGTGAATGCCCCTTTCCTAGTTTATAGATGGTCATCTTTGTGCTGTATCCTCACATGGCAGAAGGGACAAGGAAATTCTCTGGACCCTCTTTTAAAAGACCACTAATCCCATTCACCTGGACTCTGTCTTCATTATCTAATCACCTCCCAAAGACTCTATCACCCAGTGCCGTCACTTTGAGGATTAGGATTTAACATGAATTTTGAGCAGGCACATTCAGACTATAGCATTCTTTAAGTATGAATTCTATTATTATTATTTTATTATTATTATTTATAGTCCTAGGATGTTGAACCTAGGGTCTTGAATATGCTAGGCAAGTGGTCTACCATGGAGCTGTGCTCCAAGCACCCTTTTTACTTTTGTTTGTTTGTTTTTGCAGTACTGGAGGGCTGGATCCAGGGCCTCAAACATATTTTGCAAAGTGCTCTACCACTGTGCTGCACCCCCATCCTTTTCTTTATTTTTTTATCTTGAGACAGGGTCTTGTTAAGTTACGCAGGCTGCCTCTCGTCTCAGACTTGTCATCTTCTTGCCTCCACCTCCCTAGTTGCTGGAATTACAGGTGTGTGCCACCATGCTGAGTCTCACAGGCTGCCTCTGGCCTCAAACTTGTGCTTCTCCTGCCTGTGCCTTTTTAGTTGCTGGAATTGCAGGCATTCACAATGGTGCCTGGCTTTTGAAATCCATTATGATTATTATATGAATTTAATTAAAATGTATATGTCTCATATGTCACTCTGTTTAGCTTAAAGGACTATCAAAATGTCATTTGTATTAATTATATATTATGTTTTGGAAAAATTCTTCGTCTGGAATCTTAGGTCCTAATGTTGAGAGGCAGTAAAGTAGAGTGGGTAAAATCATATATTTTGAGGTTAGAGGTATGTGCATTTGGTACTGAACCTTGGACTGGAAGCTGATCTTGTGGAAAAACCAGTGTCTAAGAGATGAAAGGCCTGCAGCTGTACCACTGTGGCATCCAATCCCGGCAGGTCTTGGAAGCTAAGCAGGGTTGGGCCTCGTTAGTACTTGGATGGGAAACCTCCTGGGAACACCAGGTGCTGTAGGCTTGGGAGAAGCATCCAGCAACCAAATCCCAAAAAATAATCAGCTTGAAAACTCTTTGAATAGCAGAGAAGCACTAACAATACTGTTTTGCCTGTTGTATGTAGAGTCAGTGAGTTGGACACTGACTCGCTGGCACCTAACAAGAAGACGAAATGAAAAAGAAAAGCTTTACTCAGTGGCAACAAATGGAGAGAAGGGGGTGTTGTTCACAAACCAGCTTCTCAATTCCAGAGGGGTTGAAGGGTTATAGATATAGGACAGGAATAATGATGGAGAAAGAGAATGGCTAATAAAGGGGAAGGATATTTGTGCCTTTTCTAGGGGTAAGTGGGGATCTTCCAGGAATTCAAGTGCCACATGTTTTCACTCCTTTCGTGTTCTGGTATTTTTGGTCATGGTGGTTCATAGATATCTTCAGCACTGAAAGGGGATGAGAGAGACTAGGCAAGTCTAGGTCAAGTTAACCCTGTACTATGGTTCCAGCAAAACATTTCTCAGGTGATTAACATATCTACATGCAGAGCTGAGTAGAATCTGGTCCAAAAGTTAAGGCAGCATTTGTGTATAGACACAATATGAAGACAGATGCCATGTCTCTTTATCCTGTTCCAGTCACCCATCAGACATCTGCAAGGCCAAGTGAAGAGTCAGTGCTTTCAGCAAGAGTTGTTTTCAAGTCCCTCATTAGTAACCTAGGAAACTGTTATCACCCACATGACAGAGGTGTTGTCTACAGCAGAGTAGTAGGAAACTAATATATTGCCCAGCTGTACTGGTATTGCCCCAAATTAATGATTGGTAAGTCAACTAAGAGCTAGTGAAGCTAGAGAGCTTATTTAGGTTTATCCTTGGTAACACCAAGGTAACACCAAGGGAGACAGATTAGTTACGAAGGGACTATGATTCTACTCTGATGGACTGCTTGATATCTAAGTTGATTCTAGGGGGTGACTGAGGGTATTTCATGGGACAAAGTTTATCCTCAGTAACAGATTGACAGCTAAGCATGCCTACAAATTGTCAGTTAGTGCAACTTTGAACAAGTTCATTACCCTCCCTATGACCAAGTTCCTGTATCTGTAAAATGAGAATATTTTTCCTGCAGAACTTTAAAATGTTTTGAAGATTGATGAGATAAGGATGTGTACAGTGCTTACTTGGCCTTGGTGTAGTGACTGGCACATTTTAAGTGCTCAGTAAATAACAATGCACATCTCTGTATTTTGGCATTTCTTTTTGGAGTTGAATCTTTCTTTGGAAAACTATTGTGATCAAACAGAATTACCTCTGTTATTTCTAAATCTGTACCTGCGTGTATTCATGGGGGAATGTTTATAACCAACTATTCTATATGAGGAATTATATTTCTGACCCAACAGTTTTGTGATGTGAGAAGTGGTTAAGAAGTGAGACAGTGAGGCGCTCTAGGACCAAGTACTAAGGCATCATTCTATTGTTTAAATTTTTGTTGGGAGAAGCAACAAGTGATGCATGGTTTTTGTATTTTGATTGTGTATCAAGGATAGAGTACAGTAGGTGTTCAAGTAACAGGCATTCACTGAATAACTCCTACTTATAGGTACTGTGAAAACCACACAGAAATGTAAGATATGGCACTTGCTGGGGGACTAGGTTTAATTGGGAGATCAGGAATATTCACATAAATCATTAATCACCAATGTAAAGTAGTATGTGGAAAGTACCAAGTAAGTACTGTGGATAGTGTTAATTCATCAGAGGGAGAGAAGTCCATGGATTGAAATTATCAGGAAAAGCTGCTTACCACTTTGGCAAAGAAAATATGGGTAGAGTTCTTATTGGGAGGATAAGTGGGACATTCTGGGAAGGAAGCAGTTTAAACAGAAAGACTCTCCAGGTCTATTCATGCGACAGTCAGTTGAATACTTTGAATGTTCTTTATGAAATAACAGTGCCCATGCAGAAGAGCAGACCTCTGTAAGAGAAAGTACCTTGGGACAGCTGCACTCTAGCACTCAGTGGTGACTTAAGCACAGAATTCCATTTCTTGAGTGACTATTGAACAAATAGTCACTAAAGTTGGTGAGTAGACACAACAGTTGGTGAAACAGAACTGACCCCTGCTTTTATCTCATGACGCTTATTGTATTGTTGGAGAAGGAAAGGGGCAACTATCAAAACATTACAAAATCAAGTACAGAGTTCCAATTGTGACAAGTCCTTTAAATACCTTGTGTTATCAGACACTATAAAAGGAAATTTGCTTTTATTAAGGAGATTAAGGGAGGGCTTTCCTGAGAAAGAAACTTTTGAGGGCTGAGTGTGTTGGTGCATGCCTGTAATCCCGAGCACTGGGGAGGCTGAGGCAGGAGGATGTAGAATTTGAGGCCAGCTTGGGCTACATAGCAAGATCCTGTCTAAAATAAATAAATAAATGAAACTTGTGATCTGAGAACTGAATGATCAGTAGCATGAAGAAGGCCTACAGGAAACTGGGAGTGGGATGGGGTTCAGGTAGAGGGATCTCATGTGTCAAGAGGCAGTTTGGTGAGCTGGGCACAGTGGTGCGTGCCTGTGGCACTCAGGAAGCTGAGGAAGGAGGAGCATGAGTTTAAGGCCAGCCTGGACTACACAGTGAAACCCTGTCTCAAAAGACAAAAACAAAACCAAGTAACCAACCAGTCAAACAAAGGGAGCTTGGCAAGCCCGTGGGACAGAAAGATCAGTGTAGCTGGAACTCTGTTATGAGATAAGGCTTAGAGAACATGTGGGATGTTGTGGGATCTGTTGGATAGGAAGTCCCGTCTTTTTATCAAGTCTAATAGGAAGTCCTCAAGGACTTTGAGTAGATGTGTGCATGTCACTCTGGTCACAGTTGAGAATAGACTGGAAAAGGGCCAGATTGGATATAGATTGACCATGCATTTGTCCAGGCATATCAAAGGCAGGCGCAAGTGACGTTGAGAAAAGTAAAATTGATAGGACTTGGTGACATATTGGATGCAGTGGGTTTCTGGCTTGTCCTAACTGGATGCATGGTGATATTTACTGATGAAGGAAGCACTGGAAGAAGAAGGTCAGTCTTCTGAGGGAAGATCATGAGATCTGTCTTAGATATACTATGGTCAAAGTGCCTTTGAGACATCTAACAGGAGATGATAGTTTGGCACTTGTGTTACAGTTCTGGAGTCCAGAATAGAGTTCTAGACTGGGGGTAGTGAACTTTGAGTCTACATATAAGTGTCTAGTGATCTTCGTTGAATTGCTTGTAGGTGTTTCCTGCATTTGTATACGAGTGTGACATTGCTCCAGGGAAAGCATAGCATGAAAAGCGGAGCAGTCTGACTCGGCCTTAGAAACTCTAACAGACAATGGCCTGGTAGGAAAGGATGAACTTGCCAAGGAGGTAGAGAGGTTGTGTCTGTTTAGTTGATTAACAGAGGCTTTAAACTACATTTGTGGTTTGTATAATAAGAAGTCTTAAAGATAGCCCCACAATATCAGAGAGGCAGAGATTCTATCTTTGTGTTTCTCTTGGGCTTCCTCTCACATTTGCACAATGGCTGCCACAGTGTAGGTTATTATAACCTCAGACAACAACCAAAACCAGCATTAGTCAGAGTCATTAGAAAAAGATCTCCTTTTAAGCGTCTTTCCCTTTATCAGAGAGAGAGAAAAAAAAAAATCTCAGAAGCTCCCCAACATATTCTCTCTTAGGTCTTCCTGGTCAGAACTGAGTACTATGGCTACTACTAGCTGCAAGCTAGTCTGGGAAAGTCTATTTATTTGCAGATGGCAAGGAAGAAAGAGTGTTGACAGCAGTTGAACAGCAGTGTCCACCACAGGTGATAGGAGAGGGTCATGTTACGTCATGAATCCTTGAGAAGAGAGTGATTTAAAAAGGAGACAATGGTCAGCAGTACTGAATGCTGCTGAAAAGTCAAGTGAAATACAGACTGAAAAATGTCCATTGCATTGAATGACACAGAGGTCACTGATCGCTCAAGTGAAACCAGCTTCAGTGAAACAGTGGAGCTGGAAGGTAGGGTAAGTTAGGGAAAGTATCAAACATATATCTAACTAGGATAAAAGTGTCTTCCTTCCATATATGAACATAGACAAACTGAGGAAGTTAGCTATTGTATAGCTTTATAATATTCCTCTATAATTTGGAATAGACGATAAAGTGATATTATTCTCATTCTAATTCCATCAGTCTGTTACTTTGTATTTGTTCAACTTTACTCAAGGCAGGACATGAAGCCTCAGTTTCTTAAGTGCAACATGGTGGTGGTAGGATAACATGCATACAGCAGTACCTGGCACATAATGAATACTCAATAAATTTATTATTTTATTATG
>VMDO01004228.1:0-15857 GCA_007922755.1 Pedetes capensis
GTTGGCATAAACATGTTAACACCTCCAGTGCTGCATCTGTTTGTTGAAACATCTCTATTGGTATCCCATCAATTCCTGGAGCTTTGTGTTTCGCCAGTTCTTTCAAGGCAGCTTCCACTTCATCCTTCAACACCACTGGTTCCTCTTCATATGCAACCTCTTGGAATGGTTGGTCATCTACCAATTCTTTCTTGTATAACGACTCTGTGTATTCTTCCCATCTTCTTTTGATGTTTCCTGCATCATTTAATATTTTCCCTGTAGAATCTTTCACTATTGCCACTCGAGGCTTGAATTTTTTCTTCACTTCCTTGTTGTTGTTAGGTGCTGTCAAATTGGGTTTGATTTACAGTGACCCTGTATACAACAGATTGAAACACTCCCTGACACTGTGCCATGTCTGGCACTATGTCAGTGCTTCTCTGCTATGCATATGGTTTTTGGTGGTTGATTGTTTCAGGAGGGGGCTCCCATTTTCGCAGTGCTGAGGATTGAATCTAGGGCCTCAGAGCACACAGACAAGCCCTCTACCAACTGAGCTAAACCCCAGCCCATAGGTAGGCTCACAATAAATAAATACGTATTGGCTTGATTTGATTTGCTCTGATGTGGAGAAAGCAGATTGTCCTTTCCCTGTCCCTCTCTCCTCTCCCTACCTTGCCTGCCATATTACTGTGCCTAGATCATGATGTGATGACATTATCATATTGCTCTAGGTATCGCAATCAGGTGGGAACCTTTTATATCCCAGAGCCTCAGCCATCATCTCTAAAACAAGAAGAATGAACCTGATTCACTTTAAGGTCCCTCCCAGAAAGTCAGAGATCTGAATGTCTTGAATTTATGATGTGAAATGTAGAAACAAGGCTATGCTGCTATGACTCACCAACAGGTACAAGAAAGACAGAAGAAAGGGTAAGGGCTTTGAAGTCTTTCCGGAACACAGACCTGGATTCAAATCTTAGATTTTCATGATGCCTAACAGTTTATGCTTGAAAAGGTCACCTAACTTATGATTGGAGGGCCCTCTTTTTCTCTCATATAAGAAGAGGACATTATTCTGCAAAGGCTTGTCTTCTGTCCTTGATACATGTGTTAATATACAAAGCCAGCATTTTGTATGCATACCATGCATCTAGCTTTGGGTTCGGTTCTAGAAATTGAAAGATAAGAAAGTTGTAGTTCATAAGCAACTTAGTCTCATAGAGTAACACTCAAGGACAGAGATTGCATATTGATGCCCAAGATGCTCTGGGACACAAGAGCAGGCACACTTACCTAATAACCCAGCCTGCAGGACACAGGGGATGGCTGCAAGTCAAGGGGACACCTGAGCTGAGGCTCAAACAACAGGCACTGGTGAAAGGAGAATTATCAAGGACTTTCCAGGAAAATGGAGCTGCCCCATGCAAAGACACAGAGGCCCAAGAGAAAGTGGCCTGGTTTCAGGAAGTAGTTTTTTTATTATTTCTGGAAGTTAGTTTGCCAAGGCAGGAGAGGCAGGTTCAGGGAAGGGTGGACCTTGAGTTCTATGCTAAGTCTTGGCTTTACTCTAAGATGATGAAACCAGCGACTCTCAGCGGACTGACATGGATAAGTTGGCATGATTTAAGAATCACTTTGGTACAGGTGGAATTGTTGGGGGGTAAGTCAGGCTGAAGCCTAGGAGGCTCTTCAGGAGGCTGGAAACGCTAACTCCCTCACCTGCCCCAAGGAAGCTGCTGGATAATCCAAGCTAGCATTCTACACTGTGGCCCAGAGCTGCTCCTCAGCAGGACACAGTTTTGTCACAGGTAAAGTCTGTCTTTGGGCTCCCCTATCTCTGCTGCTGCTTCTCCAATATGGCTCCTTGTCCTTCCTCAGCTCTCTGATTATCTCCTATTGCCCTTGACCATCCTCATGCCAACATTAACTTACGCTCAGTGTCTACTATTCAACTCATTGCTCCTCTTACAGGAATTTCAGGTTAAAAGAGGATCGCAGGAGAGGGTAGTGTTCACCAGTGAGAGACAAGTCTCTAACAGCAGTCATTTCAGGTAACAGCAGTCATTTCAGAGTGTGTGTGAAGTGTGAGTTGGGCTATGAGGAGTCTGTGCAGCCACAGACAAGGCCTGGTCACTGGCAATGGGGCAGCGTGGTCTCTGCCTAAGGGAAATGATGCCCAGACACTAAGCCTATGTGTACACAATGAGAGACCCTGAGTGCATGGTGACCCTACTCAGACTCCTGCTACATGCAACAGCATTGCTTTCCCTCTCTGTGACCACTCCTCCATGGGCACCTCCTTGGTGCTCATCTCCCACTGCTCTCCTCTCACCTCTCACGTACTTTTGTGCCTTCACCTTCCCTAGGGGCCCCTCCCACTCAGAACAGGAGAAAGAAAGAAGAGTGGTAAGGTTGTGTTCCCCATCGCCACACAGCACTTATCCCTGTGCCATTTAGGGGATGACTTGAAGATGGTCTACATTTCTGAGGCAGAGGGAGCCTTGGAAAAAAATGGGTCATGTGACTTTTGTCATTTTTTCTAAAGCGTGGGAACTGTTTGCACCAGACCTGCTCCCAGGGCTGGTAATTCCTGAATCCTGAGGTGTAGTGTGGAAGGCAGGGAGACTGGAGAAGGGAAAGTTTCAGGAAGCCAGGGCTTTCCATCTGCTGGAGTGGGGAGACTCAGGATGAAGACAGAGCCAAAGTTGAATATCCAGTTTCAGTGGCAAACAAATCACATAGGGTCTCCTTCACATGAAGATTATGATTCAGCAGGAGATTCTACAGTGGAGCCTGCATTACCTTCAAGCTCCCAGGTGACACTAATACTGTGATTGATAGCCCACACTTTGAGTGGCATTAGAAGAACATGTGGCATTCATGTAACTGAGTTCACTGAGTGGAATCTCAGTGGCTGAGCGAAAAATTATCCCTGCGACTCCACTTTTTGACAAGGAGCCTCCAAATGACACCATATTCCAAGGAATGGAAACCATGAGAAAGGATTGTGGGAAAAGTGAGCATACAGGTATTTGGGGGGGTCCTTGAAATAAGGTTAGCTATGATAAAAGAGCCTGCAGCCATAGCACTGTCGTGACCGATCAAGTCAGATCTCGGAAGTAAAGCAGGGTCAGGCCTGGTTAGTACTTGGATGGGAGACTGCCTGGGAACACCAGGTGCTGTAGGCTTGGGAGAAGGACCCAGCAACCCACTCCCAAAAATCAATCTGCCATTAAAAACCCCATGAATTGCACAGAAGCACAGAAGCACAGAAGCAACTTTACAATTGCACAGAAGTGTTTCGCCTGTTGAATGTAGGGTCGCTATGAGTCAGATACTGACTTGATGGCACCTAGCCACAATGATAAAGGAAACTCCAGAAAGACCTTCATTTTTTGAAAGTCCAAGACCATTTTATGATATGTGTATCATAATACAGTAATGTAGCATGAACCAGCTCAAGGGCCAGGAAAACGCCCACCAACAACCCCCTATGTTGGACTCTCTTTGAAGGGAATGCTTCTTTAGAGTTTCCTATTAAACATTATCGCCTGCAGCTGTAGCCCTGTGGCATCCGATCCTGTCAGATCTCGGAAGCTAAGCAGGGTCAGGCCTGGTTAGTACCTGGATGGGAGACCGCCTGGGAACACCAGAAGCTATAGGCTGGGAGAAGGACATGGCAACCCCCTCCCAAAAATCAATCTGCCATTGAAAACCCTGTGAACAGCAGAGAAGCACTGATGATTGTGTTTCCCCTGTTGTACAGAGGGTTGTTATGAGTCAGATACCGACTCGACAGCACCTAACCTTAAACATTATCAGGCATATTCTGATGGCCTGTGGTCACAGGCTAAGTGGAGACACAAGGACAGAGGTAGAAAGGAAACACCCCAAAGTGCAGCTCCATATGCTCCTGTTTCTAAAAGAATTTAGGTTTAGGTAGAATGACCCCAAAAAACATTGAACATTTTCTCAGTTGCCTGCAGGGCAAACTCTTCTTTAATACTGATTGCCGTGTATTTCTTCCCAGCTGTAGTTCATGTTACGCTTTTACATCTGTCAGCTCATTTAATCTTTACATTAGACCTGTTAGCTAAGTAGGGCAAATGTCATTACTTGCTTTTCCTCAGATATGAAAATAAAAATTCAGAAAGCAATTAAGTGAGATAGCACAAAATGCTTGACCCACGTCTCCTAACTCAACCCAGTGCTCTATCCAACCATCCAACACTGATACATTATATATTTTCCCAGAGAATTAAAATGACTCCTGCAATCCCTAGTTAATGGCCCGGTATCCTAGGGAGTTGACTATCTGATTTGTAAAAGTTGTGTTTGCCTCAACCTTCTTCTTTAAGTTTAGATCACCCAAGCAAGATTGAAAGAGGCAGGGTGAATTGGAAAGCAATTCCTAAGATATTCCACCTATATTTTTAACATTAATTCTAGATAACAACTTTCCAAAACCTGTGTTTTGATGCTTCTGTTTTCTTTTTTATAGGGCCCCTTTATCCTTCTTATAGTCCCTGTTGACAAATTCCCTGGTCAAACCAGGGTCTGGAAGAGTAAAAATGGAAGTGACATTTTCTGACCACTAGAGGGACCCCAGGGACCAGCTACGAGTTTATTGCAGGAATTGATGCAGGAAATGGTACCTACCTCTTGGAAAAATACAGATCAAGTGTATATCTGACTAATAATTCCTTTATTGCTCTAAGGATCAGGTACTGAAGAGACCAAAATATTAAAGCTCCGACATTTAGTTCCAGAACCCAAGCAAAGAGAGTAAAATCGTCATAAGTGAAAACCAGGTACCTGAGTCAGAGAATACACATTTTCAACCAGCTCTCCCATTTAACATGATATCATAGGATTTCAGAGGCCTCTTGTACAAAATATTCTAATTCAGAATGTCTTGGTTGGGTCAAGGACTATTGAAAATCTCTCTCTGGTGGTTCTGATGCACGGTCATGTGAGAGAAAACCACTGGACCAGTCCTAGCTCAACCAAAGGCATAGGGTATTCTGTGCCACATTGTGATAATTTGTTATTGCCTACCATTAGCTTGAGTTCTTTCTGTAACTGTGAGGTCATAACTCACAGTTATTATTCTTCTGTTAAGCTTTTCTTACTATTCACATTTGGATTTCTTTTCTCTCATAATAACATTTATAATTTCTTTATGTGTTTATGTGTTTAATCTTTGCCTTTCATGTAGGTCTCTAAACTTTACAGGGCTGAGGCCCACATCTGACATGTTCACTACTGTAAAACAAGAACATCAATCAATGTAGAGCATGTGGTGCATTCTTATATACACCTGAGTTGGGGCAGTCTCTTTCTTTTCCTTCTTCCTTCCTCCTTTTCTTTTTTCCTTCCTTCCTTCCTTCCATAAGTGAGTGTGACAATCCATCCTTGTGGCCCAAATTCTACTGAGGAAACCTTTTCCTAACATTGAGCCCAAATCAGCCACTTTGTTATTTCTTCACATTCAGTGTTTCCAGTTCTAAAGCTATACACATGTCTAATGCTTCTTTCACAGTCCAACTATTCAGTTACTTTTTTTATTGTTGCTAGATGCCATTGAGTCAGTTCTGACTCAGAGTGACCCTATGTACAACAGAACAAAACACTACCCAACACAGTGGTGTACATAATCCTTTTATGCTTGAGCCCATTTTTGCAATGGGCTGGGATTTAGCTCAGTTGGTAGAGCGCTACTCTGCAGTCTCTGAGGTCCCGAGTTCGATTCCCAGCACTGCAAAAATGGGAGAAGGGCCTGGCAATCCACTCCCAAGGCATTCCTGAAACAGTCAGCCATTGAAAACCCTGAGGGTCGCTATGAGTCAGATACCGACTCGATGGCACCTAACAACAACAATTTTTGCAACAACTATGTTTCTTCTCATTTTGAGTTGTGCCATATCAGAAAATGGAGGTTCCAGAGGCTTTACTCCATTCCCATAATTAGGTCGACTCTACTTTGAGGAGACAACTCTTCTCCAATCATCTTTTAAATACCTTCCAGCCTGGGGGGGGGGTTCATTTTCCAGCACTATATTTGACAGAATTTCTCTGTTATTCATAGGCTAATTGTTTGGGGAATGGGCTACTGGGTCCTTCTCCCTAGTCTGTTTTAGTCTAGAAGCCCAGCTGAAACCCATCTACCATGGGTGGCCCTGCTGGTATTAAAAATACTAATGGCATAGCTTTTAGCATTACAGCAACACAGAAGCCCCCCCACCCTCCACTGCAAGGCAAGTTGACAGACACATGGGGGTCAACTATTTCAAGACAGCTAAATATTTTCTCCACTTTTCCAGTGTAGATCTTCCTCTACCCCTACTCTTCAACCTCTCCTTATAGGAGAAGCATAGTCTCTAGTAGTCTCTAGATTGACATTATTTTGGCCATCACCCTTTAAGAGCTTTAATTTATTAGTGGCCCTCTCAATACATGTTACCTGATGCTAAACCCTCCATTCTGAATGTTTTCTGTCAGAGAAGGAGTGGCATTGTGCCCTTCTTTGTCCTGTATGTTGCATCTCTTAATGCAGTTTGAGACTACATTAGCTTTTTGGCTGCCATACACACTACTGAATCATCATTATCTTGTAGCTAAGTGAAACCTCCAAGCCTTTTTTTTTTAACAAGAACTTTTGTTAAGCCAGATCTCTCCCATCCTATTTTATGCAATTGATTTTTTAAATGTAGGTTTTGCATTAATCTCTATTAAATTTTATTTAATTTCTGCAGTTTTTGTTAGCCCAGTGACCTTTCCTCCTTTTGCTCTTTGCACATTCCCCAAAGCTTTCCGTGAGTCTCCTCCTGTCAATCAAACAAGTGTGTAAAATGAGCAGCTCTGGTCTCCAGCTTGAAAGGGACAATAGACTGAAGAAGAATCATGGCTGTGTTTTTGGAAGTTTCTATGTGATAGCAGAGACAGTTTGTGTCTTCCTCACCTCTTTCTCAGGTCAGAAAGGAGTGAGCCAATTAAGTTATACAGAGCTTTCTTCTCCAACACTCCACACCAGCTCTTTCTCCTGTGGGTAATTGGCTTCAGTGCATTGGCCTCCAAAATCTACCACAACAACCTTGGAAGAGAGTGTAATGATAAATGCCCTTCTCTGCATCTTCTCTGCATCTATACATAGAGAATATTCCTAGACATGGTAGTGAGATAGGAGCTGACTAAGAACTCTGTGATTGGCTGTGAAGTAGAAGGCTAGTCTGAGAAGACAAGATGACTAAAGAGGCTCTGGAGATTTCCTCTGTGTCCTGGGATCTAAACATATTCAGAGCTGTTCAACAGAAGACTGGGAAATCCTGAGAATCAAGGAAGGAAGGAAGGAAGGAAGGAAAGAAAGGAGGAAGGAGAAAGGAGGGGGAAAGGAAGGAAAAAAGGAAGGAAGGAAGATAGATCATGGAGGGGACCAGAAGGGTCCAATGAGATGATGATGTCTATAATTGCATATGGTTAATTTCTGTATCTCCCAGTATCTCTCATAGCATCTTAAGATTAGTGTGCAATGAGTTGTGTAGTAGAGTGCTGCTCTGCACTCTCTGAGGCCCTGGTTTAGATCCCCAGCTCTGCAAAAATGGGAGAAGGACCTGGCAGCCCACTCCCAAAACAATCTCTAAAACTGTCAGCCACTGAGAACACTATGAATAGTATAGAAGCACTGACATAGCGTTGGGCATGGCACTGTGTCTAGGAATGTTTTGTTCAGTTGCACATAGGGTCACTATGAGTATGACTCCACTCAATGGCACCTAACGACAAGTGCCTTAAGGGGTTAACCTGACCAAGTACCGAGAATAATAGAAAGATAAATTGCCACAAGGGGCAAAAGAGGCCAGAAGGTGAGAGAAGGAGCTTGGAGTTCAGAGGTGGTTGTTGTTGTTGAAGGGGCAACAGGGCTGCCCAATGGAAATTAAAAATGGAAAAACTGAAAAATCAAAGGAAAAAAAGGAGAGAGAGAGAGGGAGAGAGAGAGAGAGAGAGAGAGAGAGAGAGAGAGAGAGAGAGAGAGAGAGAGAAAGGTCATCATGTAGACTGATATAACTTTAAGTTCAAGGTTTCCTTGAGTGTGATGCAAGCTGAGGAGGTAGTTAGACTTTAATTCTGATTTTGAGCCAATGGAAGATTTTGTCTCCTAGAACTTTAGAGAATGTCTTGTGACTCACTAATCCTCAAGTACAGATAAAAGGTGACAACCCTTCTCTGCTCTCCCCTGCTCTCCCAAGCCCAACAGTATCTCAAAGACAGAAACCATGTTCCTCCACTGTGTAGCTCAGGAATTGTGATGAAATCCCCCAGGACTGTCAGCCACAAATTATTGCATAAAATGGATTCACAGGACTCTGAACGATCAAATGGCATGAAGGAAGTAACCCAAAGGATGTAGGGACAGGAACTCATTTCCTGACAGTTCTCTGCGTCAATTATTTGCTTGCTTGTTCCTTTTCCCCACTGGATCAAACTTTATTCATATGAGATTAATTCATTCATGCACTTATTAAAGATTAACTAGGCTCTATGTGTCAGCCTCAAAAGAGAAAGGCTCTTGCACTCATGGAGTCTATGATCTACACACAAAAGGGTGGATAGGCAATAAGCTGGTAAGCCATTAAGTGAATAACGGAGACAGTTTTGACAAAGGATACATGCTACAATGGAAACAGCCTAAGTGAACAGGTAGAGAATAGGTGGGTGAATAGGGGAGCTGAGGCTACATCCCATTGGATTCCAGGGAAGGTGAGTCTTTGAAGCATTGATATTTGCGCTGAGACCCAAAGGATAAGAAGGTGCTAACCACATGAAGAGCACAGAAAAGAGACTTCTGGGCAGAAGAGATGTCAAGTGCAAAGAATTTTATAGTAGGGAAGAGATATGTCCATACAAAGAACAAAAAACATCACCACTGGGAATAAGGCTTAATGATCAACGGGAAGACAAAGCCACAGACTGATAATGGAAGTCCCATGAGATGGTGCAAAACATTTGGGATTAATTCTGAGTGCAGTAGTGAAGAACTAAATGCCAAATTTTAGGTGGAACATATTTTCTTAAAGAGAAACTCCACAATTTTCACCAGGTTTTCTAAAAGGTGTAAAGCCCTCTTTCCCCTTCTCCACAAAATTAGTACCATCAGAATTAGGGGGAGAAGGCAAGGCCCCTGCAGCTTGGAGCTACATGCAGTGTGGAGAACAACTCAAGAAAAAAGTACAAACAATTGTCTTTGAGAGGGAGGAAGAGGACCTGATGCTGGGCCTGGCATTATGTGAGACATTACTTGGGAAACCCTGGAGAAGAGGCAAACTTAAATGCTGTAAATGTGGTAGAAAAATAGGGAGTAATGGCAGTGATGGGGTCTTATGCTAGAAATGAACAACAACTAGACAATGAATTAGAGGTACCTGAGAATTATAAGGGCTTAGTCCTCTTATATATAAAAATGTGCCTAAAACATTTTCTAAATCTAAGTGTGGCATAAAGATCTGTGATAATATCCTCTCAAAGTGGTTTCCCCAAATTCCTCTAAACCAGTTTTCCAGAGGCTGTCTCCTCTTCCCTTCATCAAATAGTTATTGGAAAGATGAAAGCAAATGTGAATTTTTGCTGAACTGACTTCAAAACACCCCTTTCTCTGCTGTGTGTTCCACACCCCTCCTGCCCAAATCACCTAGATGTCTAGAGATGATTCTGAAGGACTTGGACTTGTTAATTAACCTAAATAGTCACATTCGTCTGCAAGGGGTATTATTGTTAATTTAAACTGTGATTCTCCTTGTGCCCACATGGCGGGCTGCTGTTGTCATTATAATTAGATAGCATACGATGGTTTTCATGCAGATCCCTGGCAATTAGAGTTGGCAATGAATTGGGTTTGAAATCCAGTGAAGTTCTCAATCAGAAATCCTCATAGAGCAGCTGTAGGAGGAAGGTAATGGTAAGGAATGCAGAAAATGGGAGTGGTGGATGAAGACCAGTTTTTTTTTTTTCCCCTAAATCCTCCAGGAGGGGCCTCACTGTGAAATATATGAATTATGAACATTAATGTGATATTCAAACTTCCCTCAAGAAAAAAGTCTCTCCCCTTAATGCAAATTGACCATCCCCAGGGATTTATGTTTTCCCAAGAGCTTGCCTCCCAGACTCTCATCTTTCTGAGAGGATTTTTCATTAGCCAGGAGGCCCAATAATTCATAAACAGCTAAAGTCTCTGCCAACCTTTGGATTAGATTCTTAAGGGTTCTGAGGAAACGGGATTTGTATTCCCAAAGAGGTGCAGAAAAGAAGCCAGATTCACATCAATTTTAGAGTGATTGGTGGCATGCACTGGGTTAAGTGGGTGGAGGTAGCCATCCCAGAGGAAGGTTTTAAAGAAATGATGAAGGTCAGAATTAGACTTAAGGAAGAACTATACAGCTGTAGCATAGATAATGGTAGGGAAAGGGTGGCCCCTGAAGGGACTGGGGTAACACCAGTGGGGTGGGAACAAGAAAGAGATAACTGCAGGGTGCATGTCTCCAATCCACCCAGACCTCTTATAATCTTATCAGCCGAGGGCTTCTGCCTCTGCCTGTCCTTTGTGAGGGACATGATAGCTGTACAGTTCCTACCAGGAGCCCAGGGGTTCTCTCTTCCTGGACAAAGTGAGGCACAAGGTGGAGGTTGAACAAAACAACCCTGGTGGTCTTTAGCTAAACCTCCTTCTCATCAGGTTGACCCTGGGAGATGCAAGGAGTCAAACACAGTCTCATCTCCCCCTCAACTAGGTCAACCTCTTAATCCAGTCCTTTGTTAGGGAGGAGGGAGGCCTATATCTGGTAGGACTGGGACAGAAGCCAGAGGAGGGTGAGAGGAGGGGCTTGACAGGAGACTGGAAAGGGAATAGGAGAAAACAAAAACACTAGGACTCATTTGTTCACCAGCTGTAGCTGGAGACCTGAGCATAATTTAGGTTTGTAAATAATTTCCTTTTTATTCATTTTCTCTCTCTTCCTTTCTGCTTCAGAATTGTTCTTGTGTCTCAATTGCTCCCTAAGTCCCACCTTTCAATTTATGGTGCACCAATCAGGAGGTAAACCTGGTGGTTGCTAAGAGACAGGAGGTGGGAGATTTAGAGGCTTTGCCATGGCACCCACCCAGGAAAATTCCCCAAGCCTTTTGTACCCTCCTGCCCAAGATGCTCTAAGTCATCTCTGCTCCTGTCTTGTAGTTTCCTTTTATCCCCAGGCCTAGAAAATCACAGAAACATTTTAGGAAAGAAGATAGATGGAGCACGTCTTTGAGAAAATGGAAAGAATGTAACTGGAATCAGACAGATGCAAGGTAGCTGCTCAATTTTCCCCTGTCTTAAGTTGGGTTGGAGGGAGGAACTCTTTTTGAAGCCTTTCTGAGTAGAAGGTGAGTTGTTGTTGGCAATAGAGGTTATGCCCCATATGAAAGACTTGGTTATTACCTTTCCAATTGTCACCTAAACTTGGCTCAGTAGGGGTTGAGGAAAAGGCTCCAAAGTCATGAGCAAGCAGCAAGAATCAGGAGCATATTTGGGAAAGATGGTACCTAGGATATTGGAGTATAGTGTGGAAAGTAGAAGGACAGATTTATGTGACAAAAGAAGGCTTATTTCAGGGGAAAATCTGGGGAATTCCAAGGAGAAGATGAATCAGATTAGGGCCTCTTTTCAGTTTCTCCACCCTTTGCAACTACTTGATCTTTTCTTCTCTTTACACATCCTATACAGAAAAGACTGGGCATAAAAACCACGATTAAGAAAACTCGCTTGGGTAAAGAGTGAATCATTGATCCTGCTTCTATACCTTGATTATGGATGGGTACAAAATTAAGTGGGGAAAGAGGCGCTGAGAGATGTCTCTGTGCACACACAGGTGTGTGTGGTTCAGACACTGACTGCAATGCAAACACACACATAGATGTTACTGTATGCATGTATCTAACATGGATATAGATTCAAACAGATTGAGAGACAGATGTACACACACACGCACACACACACACACACACACACACACACGAAAGAATCAGGGTCATACTGATGAATAAACCTAGGAGGGATGTGGCTTTTTAAATATCTTGGTATGTACCCTGGCTTAAGAAATGTCCCTGATGATGCTTCTCCCACCTACCCCATCTCCTCCCTAATCTCTAAACAAAGCCAGAGATGAGATAGAAGACAGAGTGAGAGGCTGGAAAAGCCAGACAGGAGAGAGGTACTATTGCTTTGGGTTTTATTGTCACTCTTCTCTGTCACTCCCTACAGTTTCTATTCCTATCCCATTTGCTTTCTGCAACAGCTTACCCTTTTTATTTACCTGTTAAGCCATGTCTTCTAATGTTTAGGGCTCAGCAGCTCTCTTCAAGCTCTCATTTCTCTTCTCTTCTCCCCCAAGAAGACAGGAACCTCACACCTCCAAAGAACATGTGTGTGTCCTGAGGATGTTTATACATCATTCACTTTTTCCCCAGGCCAGCTAAAGAAACCGATGCTAGCAGGAAAGTATGGCATGAAATGTCTTCCTCTGCATTCTCCTTCCTCTCCTCTTCATCCCCAGATAAAATAAGAAACCACCCGCGTCACAAAAGCAGTGTAGACTTTAATTCAGGTTGGCAGGTGGGAAGAGAGCTAAGATTTGCCTCCAAAAGTGTCCAGCTGAGAAGCTTGTGTTGCAGGGAGGGGCAGGGAGGACAAGGAAGTGTGAGTGGCCTGATGGAAGAACAGGGCCAGGAGCAGGGGGGTAACCACACAGTGCAATATGGCCAGGGCTTCTGCCAGGTCCAGCATCAGGTCCAGAATCTGCTGAGCCAGACACGTTGGCAACAGCAAGACTTTGGCTCTCACTAGGGAGTCAAATCCCAGCACCATCCCATGAGGCCACCAGAAAATGAACCAGACCCACAGGATATTAATCCATGGGCCTGGCCCCCCACCCAATGCCTTCTTCAGCCCCTTGGCTCCCAACAAACCCAGTGGCAACAAGGTGAAGATGGCAAAACAGACTGTGGTGTGCATGGATTGCAAAGCTCCCAGGGCCCTGCTAGAGGCCAGGGTGCAGAGGCCATGAGAAGTGTCACTGGCCAGGGTGATTGGCAGCCCTAACAAGGCAGCCACTCCCCAGATCCCTATGGTGAGGCTCAGGGCAAGGCCTGGGATCTGGCCTGCACCCAGTTTGGGGCCCAGGCAGGCACTGCAAACTATCAGCAGAGCCTGGGCAAAGGCTGAGCTGTACCAGACCCAGTAGCCCATACGGCATAGGACAGTGCTGTGGGCACTATTTAGCCCTGGTGCCAGGATGGGCACTGCAATGCTGAAGAGGGCACTGCCCACAGCCAGCTGTGCAAGGATCGGCCAACCGGGGCAGAGCTGCCACTGAAAGAGAGGCCGGAGAAGCACAAAGAGGACAGTGCCACTGGCCAGCACACCCAGGACGCTGGCCAAGATGAAGAAGGGCAGTGAGGAGTCATCCAGCAGTTTGCATGAGTGGCAGGGGGCAGCCAAGTCCAGTATACTGTAGTCTTCAAGAGAGCCATAGGAATCATTCTCTTCATAAGAATAATTCCAAGGGTAGTTTTCAAAAGCCGACTGGGTTCCATTCTTGTCAAATAAGGAGGAAGGCTCCACCTGGAGGACACACCCAGAGGGTAGTCAGAGCATCTAGTGCCCCACAGATGAGCCTGGGCCCAAGAGAAGGGGAGTGCAGGACAGAGGCAAAGTTTAGGTTAGAATGAAAGGGAGCTGCAGGAGAGAGGTGGATGCCCTGGGGATGGTGGGAAGGACACAATAGAGAGCCTGAGGAGCTGGCCCAGCAGGAGTCACTGAGAGGCCTAGAGGGGCAGAAGGGAGAGGGAGGGTAAAGCGAGAGCTGAATGGAACTGACTGAAAGATGGAGCAGGGAAAGAATGGGGCCCCTGAGACTGGGTAAGGAGAGAAGGGAATAAATAACTGAAAGTGAAAAGGAAGGAGGGAAGGGATAGGCGATGTGGAAAGGGAAGAGGTATAAAGACCAAAGAAACAAAAAGAAGGGGCAGTAGGGACAAAGAGGAAGGGGGATGTGGAGCGTGGTCCACACACTCACCCGGTGCAGACAGTTCCCCATGGCACTGTGGGCTCAGGGCAGGCAGAGCAATGGGCCGGGATGCTCTGTCAGCAGCTGTGCTTCCAAGATAAGTGCCAAGGGCTAATGAAGGCACTGGGGTTCTAGCCAGGGCTGGGGCGGGGGTACAGGTTCAGGAAACTACCCCACGCCTACTGCCTGCCTAAGCTTGGGGTTGACATGGGGCACTGGCCTGGGCTTCCTGTTTTGAAGTTGTAATTTGCTGGTCAGGACAGGCTCAGGAAAAGAACAACGCAAGAACCAGAAAGGGGGCACTTTCCTGAAGGTGGAGAGGAAGAAACCAGGGGGCTTTCCAGCAAGTGGAGAGTCTTCAAGCACAAGGAAGGAAGAGGGGCCAGGGGTGACTCACTAGGCAGAGATAAGAGAGGTGCTGGGAAGTTGGAGAGAACAGGCAGCTGATGACCATCACTGCCCTCCATCTCCTTGAACAAGATCCAAGGAAAGAGTTCGAAAGCCATGAATTTGTGGGAAGGTGTGCTAATGGGGCTTGTGGTTGGATCTGTCCAGCCTGAGGGGTGAGCAGGTGGGTGGAGGCGCCTTGAGTGTATTAGAGTGGGCAAGAGAATAGACCTATTTCTGTGTATCAGAGTGGGTCGGAAAATGGGCTTATTTATCTGTGTGCATGCATCACGTATCAGTGTGCCCACACCTGAGTGTTAGGTGCCAGGCGGTATCTGGGTGTATGCATTGTTATCTAGAGCTATGGGTGTTTCCTCCTGAGAGGGAGGGAGGGCTGTGGGCAGGGTCATGAAGGCTGCATAACGACACCACTGCAGAGAGAGACTGGGCATTTGCCTCTCCACCTATGGATTCAGTGAATGCATCTCCCATACCATGCAGAACATATGGTCTGACACATTAAAGTAGGCTCTAGGGGACCATGGGACAGCATATTTTAAAATGAGACTTTTGCCCACAGGGTAATCTCTATTCTTATTTCTGTCGGGGGCCATAAAGGCTCTAGAATGGTTTCATTGGCTTGTTACCTTAGCACTAAGTAGTTTCTTACGTGGGTGGAGCTGCTATCTCTCAGACCAGCAGAAACAAAAGGCATCTACCCTGCAGGTGGATCCTCCAGAGCCAAAGCCACTTCTCCTTGATGACCCGTCCCCCAGCTGCTTTCCCAGGATCTCTGCTGTTTTCTCACATCATCCTCACTCTGTGTTTTATTTCTTCACTTGGAGAGAAGTAGCCTGGGCTTGGGGAGGTAAGAACCAGAGTGTCCAAGTCAGAACGAGACAGAGAGAATAGGATAGGAACACCTTCGTTTGTTCTAGAAAGCATGAGATGTTTGAACTCCAAGTCTGTTAAGGATCTTTGGTCCCATTCACTTTGGGGCACTTGGGGCAAAGATCCTCAGATGAACGTGCAAAAAGATGGGTACCTCAAAGAAATTTCCTGACCCCTTCTCTCCCAAGACACCAGCTCAAGTTTCAGGGTCAACATGAAGGGGACTGGACAGTGAATTTGGCATGGGTCTGCTGCCACTGCCCTTCCTGGATGGTGCTGGCGAGGTTTCTGCTTCCATCTTAGTGTTATCCAGCAGTGCTGGGCACAGGGTAGAGGAGAGAAGTCGGATGCCATGCTCCAAATTCTCTCTGGAAAGCAAGGGGCCCAGATGTTCTCTCCTTTGCTTCCATACCTAGATGCTGTTGGGAGAGTGGCATGGCAAGGGGGTAGCACCCCTTGAGTGCCAAGTGACACCTGCAAAGGATACCAGAACAGCCCTTA
>VMDO01004228.1:15957-92927 GCA_007922755.1 Pedetes capensis
AGAGTGGTTCAGCTCGAAGAGGAAATATCATTTTCCCAAAAGCGGGTGCTGGGAGACAAGGAGCCTGACAGGCCTGGGGCCCAAGGTTCCTCTACTGCTGTAAAAGGAGGGATCCCTGGCTTAGGTGAGGGGCTGCCTGTGGTGCCCAGAACCCTAACCAGGGGCTGGAAGATTCACAAAGGTATTACCTGAACTGAAGGAGTGGGCAGGCCTGCTGGATGGCAGCTGCCCTGTTTTGCACACCTGTTGTCGGAGCAGGGAGGCCATGCTGGAGGAGGGAGAGTGACGCCAAGAGCATCCTGGGTCTGAGGAGGGCAGGCCAGCCAGGCCGGGGCGAGTGAGCAACCTCATCTCCACCCAACTGGCTCAGCCATAAGGAGGAAGGAAGACAGAAAAACAAAAGCAGGGATGGGACCCAGCTCTCCATCACTGGGTACAGAAGATAAGAATCCAGGGTCGGTGCCAGAGAGCGGCCTGAAGGGTGCATAGCAAAGGCTGTGGCACGGACTCCATGGCTCAGGGATGGGAAGTTGAGGGAGAGATTGCATGTGCTGTGTTTCAGGGAAGGATGAAATGCACAGCTGGGCAAAACCACAACCTGGGACTCTTTTCCCCAAGGTAGGCATTGGGCGTGGCATGGAAAAGACCAGGGTGGAGCAACATCCCAGGTGAGGTACAACCTGAACTAGGAATCCTCCACTCCCAAAGCCCTCCTTCACACATCCCACACCCCATCCACCTGCCCAGGACCCCATGGCTCTTCTCCCCAATCCCTCTGCTTCTCATTCACACAGACACTGATACACACACAGCCATGCACACTTACACACACTTACACACACTTACACACGTACACGGGCACAGAGTTCACATTATCCCCTTAGTTTGGGCAGGAAACAGCTCAGTGCGTGAAGGTCCTTTTAGTATTTTCGTTGTTATGTCTGCCTGGCTGCTGAGGGAGGGAGACCTGAGGGCTGTCAGAGGGCAGGCAGGGGCACAGGGCGACAGGATGAGGAGGAGGAGGAGTTGCTGAGCAATGCCATGAGAGGAGCGCTTGCCGTGCAACAGTCCAGGGGCTTGGGTAAGAGTGAGGGGCCCGGCGGGGGAAGCAGACGCAGCAGTTCAGGCCCCACAGCAGCGCCTCTCCCAGAGCTCCCGGAGCTGGTAGGGCAGCTGAGCCCTGCTGCGCCGGAGGGCAGTTTTTGTGGAAAGGGCCTGGCTTCATTCATTGCGGGGGGAGGGGGGGGGGGAGCCGGAATGGGTAGACAGGGCCACCTCCACCATCTTTCCTCTCCAAACCTACCCATCCTGGGAGGGACCCATGTCCTCCCCATGTGCAGCCCTGGGTCCCTGGGGGTCTGCATGCCCCTGCAGGTCACATTAATTTGGGACTTTTACAGTCACCCCCTTCGCATTGTGATGGAAGTGGGTGTCAGTGTGACACTTGCCCTCTACCCCACACGTTTGGAGCATGTAGTGAGCAAATGAAAAGCCCTGGCTGGCCTCTGCTCCCCTCCTGGGTTCCTGGAGAAATCTGGGAAGCTGCTGTGCTGGGGAGGACAGTGGGTCAGCTGGGGAGAGCCTGACCTGCACAGCAGCCCTGCTCCTTACCCACTTCTTACCAGCCACCTTCATTCTCCTCCTAACATTCCAGGGTTTGTATTTTTCTTTTCTTTTCTTTTTTCTTCCCCCCCCACCCCCTTTCCTTGCCCCAGGGCCCCTGCCTCTCCAGCCTGGAGACAGATTTGATTTGGGATTGTTACAAAAATAATAATAACCCAAACGCAGAGAAGCCACGGAAAGGGCTGAGGGCTACCCTCCCCTCCCTCCCGCCCTCCTCCCCCCCCCATTCCAAACCGAGTACAAAACCGCACCCAAAGCAGACATTCTGTACAGGGGGCTGGGTGGGCTGGGGAGCAAGCGGGAGGGGCGGCCCTGGGGGTCGCTCTGTACAAGTCCGGGTTGGTGATGACCCCAGTAGTCCCCATGGGGCCCCTGGGGGAGGCGCAGGAGGTAGGCAGTCGCCCCTAGATGAAATATTCCTTCTTGTCATCCCCGCCTGATTGCCCGCCTTCTGCGTTGATGATGGCCGTGTCCGCATCTGGGGCATCGTCGGAGCCCTTGGCCTCATGTGTCAGGTAGGTTCCTGTGTAGAGACATAGGCTCCTCCTTTCAGGAGCAGCTTCTAAACCTCCAAAGTCCACCCTGCCCACTTGCCTGCCCACCCACTCACACACTGCTCATGTAATTTTTCTCTTGCCTGGAGCTTTCTTCCACCACACCTTACTTAATTTGCATTCTGTTGCCAATATCCCTCACCTGACCACACCCCCATGAATAATGAATCCTGCTCTTAATTAGAATCATCTGTAATACAGGCAAGAAAAAAAAAAAAAGGAGGTGTACGTGTGCACCTGTGTGTGCATGTGGAATGCCGTTGAGATCTGGCTCATGTGTGACCAGCCCATGCAGCTAGGCTGCTGTTTGGAAGTAATAACAGCAAGAGAACAGAGAGGAAGGAAAGAAAGAGACAGCATGAACATAGGAGAGAAGATAAAACAAGAAAAAGGGGGTGGGCTGGAGAATAAAGAGAAGAGATGGTGGGGGATAAGGAGTAAGGAGATCAAAGAAGGAAAAAGAAGATAAACAGGGAAAGGAAGAAGTCTAGGGAGAAATGGGTTGGAGACTCCTTTTGGGAGCTTTTGGTCTCAGAGCAGAGACCCTGGAGGCAGAGCAACATGGAGCAGCTGACTGAGTGGGAAGGTTTGATTTTACTTGGATGATCACCAAGTGATCAGGCTTTACTGTGGGGTTGGGTGGTGCTCAGATATCACAGGGTTGGCACTGGAGGTATTGGCTGCGTTTTTCTTTCTCAAACACTCCAAGGGGCTAGCTAGGTCTCCTGAGCCCTTCCTGCAGCCTTCTTCCTGCCAGCCCATGACTGATCTTTCCACCCACCCAAGTCCTCTGATGTCTCTGACCTTTGTGCCGAATCAAGTAGTGGCCTAGGAAGATGAGAAGAATGAGTAGCAGGAAGACGATGAAAGCCACGATTCCACCGATGATGGCATGATAGGTGCTGGAGGACGAGGGCACCGGGCTGGGGTCTGGAAGGAGAGGGATGAGCACAGTCAGATTTGGGGAGGACCCTTCTTCTTTTAGTACTTGGTGGTTGACCTCAGGGGTTCACACATACTTTACAAGTGCTCTACCATTGGGCTGCACCCCAAGCCCATTTTTTATTTTTTATTTTGAGTCAGGGTCTTGTTAAGTTATGCAGGCTGCCTCTGGCCTCAAACTTGGGATCCTCCTAATTCCTAGTCACTGGAATCACAGGCATGTACCAGCACAGCTGGCAGGGAGAGGATCCTTATCTAACATTCTGACTTGGCCTTGGATAGTCTTTTATAGAAGAGAACAGGCACTAACACTAACATCAGGAAAATGGAGTAGCAGCATCCAGAAAATGGAACATGCCTTAGTCTGGGCTCTGGTTTGTTGAGCTATGCCTAAACATAGTCATTATTAAAACAAATTGATGCATTCATGAATAAATAAATCAATCTGCTCACACTAAACCATCCAAGTTGATTTCTTGGCACCAAATCTTAACTTTGATCAAATTTCATTACTTTAATGCCTGCTAGCAATCTCTTTCTCTTCCTCTCCCTCCCTCCCTCCCTCTCTCTCTCTCTCTCTCTCTCTCTCTCTCTGTCTGTCTCTCTCTCTTACACACACACACACACACACACACACACACACACACACACACACACGCTGTGGATTATCAGAGTGTTCCTTCTTTATATTCCACCCTGCTTACCCACCTGTCTGCTTGGTATTCTGAGCTAGTTCCTCTAGGGGGCATCACAGCCTATTTACCCTTTGCTCTGAAATCAGATAAGGAAGGAGCACTGAAAAGCTAACGGGGGCAAGAATGAAGCCCTTAGATAGCACCTCACACAAAATGCTAGGCTGTGATACCCTGTAGAAGCCCCTTAGGTTCACAAGCCCCTTAGGTTACAGTAAGATATGAATTAGGAAATCTTCACCTTCTCCAGAACGAACCCAAGACACCCTCCCCTGGCCCCAGTCTTTGGATAGCTCAGTGTCCCTGACCCATATAACTTTTTGAGTTTCATCAAATAGTTTTCAACTTCCCTGATACCAGTTATTTTATTTTTTCTCTTCCTTTAAGCTCCTTGGCCTACAATTTCCTGAACACTTCTGATTTTTTTTTCAGTGTTCCTTCTTGGCAGAGAAGATTAGCACTCTGATAAAACCCCAGTCTCCTAGTCTACTCCAATAAGGCAGCCTGGGATTTCATCTTCACTTTGCCACCATCCAAAATCTTGTGCACAAAGACTGACTTACTTTCCCCTATGATAGTTGGTGTCTCTGCTATTAGAAATACAGAATCTGTTCTCCATTGTAATAGGGGCTAGATCCCATAGCACAAATTTAGCCAAGAATGGCAAGGACATCACCAGCCATATGATTGTTGTTGTTAGGTGCTGTCAAGTCCAACTCATAGTGACCCTATGTACAACAGAATGAAATATTCCCCAACACTGTGCCATGCCCATCACTGTTGTCAGTGTTTCTCTGCTATTCATAGGGTTTTCAATGGCAGATTGTTTCGGGAGTGGATTTCCAGGTCCTTCTCCCTAGCCTGCAGCATCTGGTACTCCCAGGTAGTTTCCTTTCCAAGGACTAATCAGGCTGACCCTGATTAGCTTCCAAGATCAGGTGGAATTGGATGCCAGGGTGCTATGGCTGCAGAGATGGCAGGCATAGAAAGGGACCAAATATCGGAAGGCAAGTGCACAGTCCCAAGACACAGCTCCAATGTATCCAAAATTACATTAGCTGTAGATATACCTCTCCCACCATGGGACAGCCACTGCTTTTCTTTGGACTCAACTTAGTCTTGATGCCTCATTGACTCCTATATTTTTTTTCTTTCCTACCTTATGTTTCCTTGGGCTTGATTAGGCCAACCTTTAGTTCCTAAGTTCCTATCTATGCCTTATTTGAAAAAAAAAAAAGTGCTTTTGTTTCTATGTTCTGCTTTGGAGGGAGAAAGAGGATGCTGCAGATGTTCCATGGTATGATGAGGTGGGTGTGACAGCCTAGCTTGAGCAAGCTGAGTGAGTACCCACTCTCTCCCTCCCAGAGGGTACATGAAGCATAGTCCACTTTGAAAATTAATCCTGGATAATTATTCTAGAAGCTATGGAAGTGGAAATTATTTAGAAAAGCAAGTCTTCCACTGCCAAGATTGTCTCTGGGGTTGTCAATTACGAGCCCTTGTCTCTAGGTAGAAGCACGTTTAATTTCATTCCTGGCAGGTTTTCACTTGGATATTCGTGGAAGAGGGTGTAGTAACTCCTTCTGCCACCAGGTGTCAGCACTGGCATCAGACCCCACCACACAGGACTCTCTCTGCTTGGCTTTTTAGCACAGAGAAGAAAGATCAGTGAGATACCCCCTGGGCACAAGAACTTTCTCTCTCTGCCAATCACCATCTCAGTTGGTCTGGAGAGATCCGGGGGCAGAGACTAGACCTCAGTGCCTTGTCTGCTCTTGGCATCTTACAATAGCTTTGTTTGTTGTGCTAAGGCAGCTCCCACATGCTGAGGTCAGCCTCTGGAGTCAGAATCACCAATTTTGACCTTCTGGTCCCAAGCTCTGCGCCCTCTGATCCCAGAGAGCCTGGCTGTTACTGCACCTGCCTGCTAACCAATGTTTTCAATGGGTGTTTCAAGTAAGGGAGCCCCTGAAGTTCCTGAGCCAAGGCACTTCCCCCATTCTGAGGAAAGATTTGAAGACTTTCTGGCAGGATCCCAATGCCACAGGGATCTTCAAAAAAACCTCCCCTGCCAATCCTCCATAAAGGGGTCTTTGTGCTAGCTTGTCACTTCTAAAGCTGGGATTGGGTGGTCACAGATTTGAGAAGAACTCCAGGGACCAGTTAAGGAGCATCCCTGGGTCCCTCCGGAAGGTATGACCTAGGAGAAGAGGTTCTGACCATCTCTCAGCATGGTACAAGCTTGTCTCATTTACTGCCTGGCCCCAGCACAGTGTGTACCAGTCTTCAGTAAAGAAGCAGCAGCACTCCTCCCATGCCTAGCCTGAGGAGGAGGAATTGTGAGAACACCCCTTCAGGGAGGGAAGTGCATGTACACCTACCCTAGAGAGGCTCCAGGGCTTCTAAATGCAGATTATTATTCTTGTTATCAGGTGACTACAGGGGATCAAGGCAGGGGAGCCACCTAGACCAAGACAGTGAGCCTCCTTCTGTTGATTTTCCACGGTTACACATCCCAGGGTGGGGCTGAGGCCTAAGTGCAGGCTCCAGTGGTAGGCAGCTTCGCCCTGCTGGCCCCACTCCTAGGCATGGCAGGGAACACCATCAAGAAGTGGGAAGCAGAGAGGATGAAGAAGGAGTGCTGGAAAAGAAGGCCCAGGGAGGCTTACCATTGACATTGAGGGTAAAGTAGGCCGTGTAGCTGCCCATGTTGCTGATGGCTGTGCAGCCATAGGTGCCGCTGTCACTCTTGTTGAGGAAGGGGAAGATGAGGGCAGGTTCCTGGGCCATCTTCAGTGGTGGCTCACTGCCTTCCTTTACCCACAGGTACTGCTGGGGGCTGTTAAGGTAGAAGAATCGGAATTATTCAGAAGAGTGTAGGCCAGAAAACTAAAGGAAGACAAAAGTACCAAGGAGCAGGGTAGTCAAAAACGGTTTGATGAGGCTCAAGATGTGATATGGGCCAAAGACACTGAGCAGCCCACCGGCTGGGGTTGGGGACATCTTGGGCTCATTCTGGAGAAGGTGGAGATGCCTTAATTCATGTCTTATTGTAACTTTGCCTCTTAGGGGAACTGCAGAAACTAGGCTAGGGGTGCCCCTCGCCACTTCTGCTGCTTTGCAGAAAAAATGATCGGAGGTTGGACATTGTCAAATAGAGTCAGGGGAGTGGGAGGCTTAGCTAGTACAGAGGAGATGGGAAGGAGATGTTCAGAGATGACCATCTGAAAGTATGGACGTGAATCAGAGACCAGGAATTGGATCTTCTTACACTGGGTTGCCACGGCCTTCACAGTGCAACAATAGCTTCTGTCCTTCACGAGGATGGGGAGGGTCTGGCCTAATCATCGCTGTTGGTGTGTCTGTAGAGAAGAAAATGGTGTCAAGATAAAAGTCCCCATACTACTTAGGAGATCTCTAAAATCTTGAGACCACCCAGATATATGTACAGCTTCTACTCTGAAATGCCTCAAGAGCCCAAGAGGCTGTGAATGAGGACCTTCCTCCCCCTAGTGCTTGGGAGCAAAGACTGTGATGGCTTCTGAATATGTGAGCAAATTGTGTTGTAACCTGACATAATTATCTGACATAATTCCGGGAAGTCAGTCCTTAGTAGGGCCAACAGGATGTCCTAACAGAATTGAGAAGGGAAATAAGTGGTTCGTCTATGCCGAGCAAACTGCCTAGCACACAGACAGGGCTTAATACATATTTTTAATAGACCAAAGAAACCTGAACTTGACACTTACTGAGTTTGCAACCTCTCAGTTCTGCCTACTCTGCAAGGGAGCTTAGAACTGGAAGCAATGCTTGAACCAGACATCACTTTGAATGGTCAGTCCAAACATAAAATGAGAGCTTTGAAACAGTAAGAGGTGGGGGTCATATTCTGGCTGCAAAAAAGCCCTGACACAATGTACATGGGCTCTGTGAAGAAATAATGGCATCTGCCATTGACGCCAAAGGGCTGCTTAGGAGGCTGAGTCCAGATGGTGGCTTAGAACAATACAACCAGATGCTGGTTTAGAACAGCAGATAAAGAGGTTGTGCTTCCCCTAAGGATACAGCCCACCTTAACAACCAGTTAATGAACATGCTACAGTCAAATCATACAAGACAAAAAGGTGAGAAAATGAGCATTATGGGCTCCACAGCCATAGAAACCTCTAGCACAGTGCCTGGAGTATAGCATTTGTTGACTGACTGCTGATCATAGTTGGACCGAAAGGGCTCCTGGAGATGGTCTGGTATCTGACACAGGGCTCTTTGGCACTCTGATAAAGAAGAGCTTTTGCCTTGCCCAGGGACCAGGGGAAATGTCTGAGGCCAGGGGCCTCACACTTAGAACTAAAATTAGAGAAATACCTTATAGAAATACAGAACTCAAAGTTTACAGAGTTCTTTCATACATATCATTTCATTTATAGTCAGGATAATTCCATGAAGTCAGAATCAGAGAGATTAAATACTTTGGCCAAGGTAGCACAGCTAGTAAGTGTTGGCACTGTGGGTTAGACTCCAGCTTTTCTGCTGGCAGACTGAAAGTCAGATGAACAGACAAGGGTATCTACCTCACATTAAAGTGGGAATCATGGGCGTAGCCATTGATTAACAGCATTGAAATTAGGAAAAGTAATCAGCCTGGATCCCCTGTAAGAAGGGGATATAACTCTCTTTCCTCTGTCTCTGTCCTTTAGCTTTTCTTTTTCCCTTGGTTCCCCTGCCCAGGAAGGTTCTTTTTGAAAAATCTCCCAATTTCCTCAGATGAGAAATTTCCAAGTGTCCAAGAAATGTCCTGTCCACACTAAAAGTAGAGGCCATGGAGTGAACGGAGGTGCTGGAAAAAGGGTGGGGGCAGGAATAGTCAAAGTAGCCATTTCAAGTCAGAATCTCAAGAAAGATCATGGGGCTGGAGCAGGCAGATCAGTGCTTAGAGATCTGGGAGTATGTGATGATGCCAGATTGTGTTTTCTCTGCCCCCCTACTTCCTGTAGTCATTGCATGTAGGACTGAAAAAAAGCCTTAGTGATCCTCCTGTTCATTTCTTTCATCTTGTAAGCAAAGAATCAAGCTCAGTGGGGAAAAGTAATTTTCTAAACATCATGCAGCTGGTAAACGGTGGAGTATAGATTAGAAGCTACGTCCTGGGACTCCAGATTTGCTACAGATTTATAATCTAGCTACATTATATCCTCCCGGGTAACCTGGAATGTCATGGACATGGCCACTCTAGGTGTCAGGATTCCTGGTTTATTACACTGGCCTAGCCCAGGGGTGGTAAATATACCCCTTGGGCCAAACCCTGCCAGCAGCATGCTTTTCTAAATAAAGTTTTATTAGAACACAGCCCACCTCATTTGTTTACATATTATCTATGGCTGCTTTTCTGTATTACAAGTAGAGTAAAGTAGTTGAGACAGAGACTGTGTAGCTCTCCAAAACTACATTATTTACTATTGAATCCTTTGCAGGGAGAGTTGAACACAAAACATCACTTTTGAATGGTCAGCCCAAGCATGAAATGTTTGAGCTTTGAAATAGCAAGAGATTGGGGTGGTCATATTTCAGCTGAAAAAGAAAACAACAACAACAAGAAGAAGAAAGAAAACCCTGGTACAATATAGATGGGCTCTGCCAAGGATTAACAGCATCTGCCATTGATGCCAAAGGGCTGCTTATGAGGCTGGGTCCAGACGGTGGCTTAGAATAATATGACCAGATGTTGGCTTAGGAACTTCTAGTTTCCCTTTTTACCTGTTCACTTATCTGTGTTTATTGCTTCATGTGCAATCACTTGCACTTTTCTTTTCCCTACTCCCCACCTCATACCTGGTCCTTCTCATCCCAAAGCCCACAACATACATAAAACTTCAATGCGCTGAGAGGTGGATCTGTCAGCTCCCTTTAGAGACTCATGGTTCACAGAGCACACAATATCTGCTCCATCATCCTCCCGGGTAACCTGGAATGTCACTGAGCTGCTCACAGTGAAGGTTTTCCCATTAGGATCTTCCTCTATTCGGGTTGGTTCTCCTGGAGTGCAGAAACAGTCAGACAAATGCACGGACACACACACACACACACACACACACACACACACACACACAGACATAAAGTGAGTCCCAACATACAGACATCGTGTGGGCCCCCTGTAGATGCAGATATATAAACCTGACACATGTGAGTGCACATGGAATATCTGTCACTCACTTTCTCCTTCTCTACCATGCCTTCTGCACACATGCACAGACATCTCCCACCTCCCTTCCCACGCTGCCTTCTCCTGTAACACCAGCCAGAGGTACTCACCACGGAGTTCTTGGTCACCCTTCCTCCAGGTGAGCTGAGCTGCAGGTTTGCTTCCAGAAGACTGACAGTTTAGGGTGGCTGTCTCCTTTTCCCGTAATGATGATTTGTAACCAGAGATGGTGGGCTTCTGTGGGATTCCTGCCACGGACAGGGGATGGCCAGGATAGGAAGGAGAGGCACCATGAGGTCATATTTCAGCTCTCCCCATGGACATGGCCACTCTAGGGGTCAGGATTCCTGGTTTATACTTTGGTTTGTAGATAAGTACATAGAAGACTAGAGAATCACCTTTTTCTTTAATATCTTTCTGAAGAACCAGAAGGGAAGACCAAGGAGAGGTAGAGGTTTGCTAGTGAGGAGCTATAGCATACCAGACACAGAATACCTGACCAGCTATCCCAAAACGCAACTGAGCTACTGAAATAGTGCAAAGCTCAGGGAAGGAAACAAGGAAACTAAAATATAGGGTGAGGATGAGAGCCTATAAGCAGCTGGAGTACTTGAATAGAAATTACAATTACACATTGTGTACAGATCTCTTGCTTCCTTCACAGGTTTTGGACCTACATGGAATGAACATGATTATTCCCTGCTATAAATTAGGAAATTTATGCTCAAAGAAGGTAAGGGATTTACCCCAGATAAACAGTTAGTGGAGCAGAAAGGATTAGAATTCAGTTAGTTCCCTTTGCATTTTCATCCCATTACAAGGGAAACATGGGCTGAACCTTCTCAAAATACTCAGAGGCTTGCCTGTCTCCAGGTTACTTCAGGATCCAACCTACGGAGGTTTGTTTGCAAAGAAGCATGTTGTGGAGACACTGGGGTTTGGGCACCTCACCGAGCACAGTGACGAGGGACTTGGCGGTTCGCACAGGCATAGTGAAGATGGAGCAGGTGTACTCTCCCTCATCTGCCAGGGCCACGTTGCTGATGCTGATGGTGAGCTCGTGGGGGGTAGAGCTAACCAGCTGGATCCGGTTATCTCGAAGGGCTGGGGAAATTGGGAGAATCAGAAGCCAGGTTTCTACAGGTACCTTTCATGCTTACCTTCCAATCCCAGGCCAGTATCTTTAGGGGAGAAAGCCAAGTATAGTGGGGTAGGGGTTGTTGTTGTTAGTGCCATTGAGTCGTGTCTGACTCATAGCGACCCTTATAGGGTTTTTAATGACTGATTGTTTCAGGATTGCCTGGTGAGTGGATTGCCACATCCTTCTCCCATGTTTGTGGTGCTGGGAACTGAACTCGGGACCTCAGAGACTGCAGAGCAGTGCTCTACCGACTGAACTAAATCCCAGCCAGGGTAGGGGTGGGTGGCAAAAATGAATTTCTAAGTTTGAGCAGTCTTTAGGTCAGTCAGTGACTTTTCTGAGTCACTGGGAATCATAACCTAACAGACACCCAGGAAAATAGATCGGATCTATCTGCTTCCTTGCATGATACCTGGGGCAATACTGACATCAGCTGCCTGTTAGGGTTCATTTGGAGTGAAGCTATTCCAAGCCCCACTAAGACTATGCATGGCCTAAGTCAGAGCTGGAGTGCTGAAGTTTCTCTGGAACCACTTGTGGAGCCCATGGCTTGTTGCTTCCTCAACATTCCTCTGTGTTTCTCAGTCTCCGGACTATAGGGATGGCTGTCTTTGGGCTCTGCAGTCCCTTTCCCCAGCCCATGGTTCCCAAGGAGGGAGGTAACTCATGGGACACTACCTCTCTTCTCCCCAAAGTAGAGCGTCTGCTGGGCAGGATTAGACCACTGCAGGGATGAGTCCTCGTGATCTTTCACTTGGCACTTGAGCACGACGGTGCCTCCAGCCACTACTGTTTCATCAGATGTCCAGGGCTGACTATCTGCAGGAGTAGAGTGGGGTTAAGTTCCCAAGGGGCCCTTAGAATATCTACCCATTTCTGGGCCAAAATCCATTTAATTCAGACCATCCAAGGCTCTGGTCTCTGTGTAACTCTTAAGTCTTCATGGGGGAAGGGACAGAGGAGGTGGTGGTGGTGGAGAAGAGACAGACTTTGTTTTCTCTTGCTTCGAATACAAAGAAAAGCAGTTGCTTGTTGAATGGTTGCTGAATGAACTGACAGGGCCACAAACATCAAGAATAAAGGCACCCCAAATCTGCAACAGTACCCCTTGTGTGTCCTTTCTGAAATGGTTCTACCATTCATCTTTGAGAATACACATATGTATCTGGCATCCTGTGCTTTGCCTTCCTGCCACCACCTACTTATATGAGCAAAAGCAGGAGAGGTGGTTGTGACTAATAATCCCACAACTAAAATGAGGAAAGGGGCCAAACCAGCCTTTGGGATATACATACTTTTATACAAGAAGTAACTAGAAAAATAGCAAAACAAACAAGCACAATATAAAAATAAAAACTGAAACATTTTTACGTACTTTCAAAGTCTCCTAACACTAACTTTTCTCCAATCATCAAGGCTCTTAATATACTCCTTTAGTATTAGTACTTCCCGCCTCCCAACACACAAACCCAAATCATCATCCTGATGCCATTTTAAAGAGTGAAGGATTAAAGTTTTCCCTTCAATGTGCTGAGATTATATTTTCTAACCCTTCTCTTCTTAGTCAAATTAAACAAAACAAAACCAAAACCAAAAAGACTCATAGGGTATCTTCTGGGTGAGCCATTTGAATGCCAAATGTGCCTTTTTCTCAGGCCTGACTGTGAGCCCTCAGACTCTGACACCTGTTTCCTCCACCTAATATTGCTACAAGTTCCCCACAGCATGGATCCTAATTCCTAATGTTGATTCCTTCATCTTCAGACTGACTTTCAGTGACCCAACAACACTGACAACCACAGAACTAACCTAAAATAAAACAATTTCCAACCATGATTCTGAAACATCCACAAAGTCTGCTCTGGATTACTTAACCAGGATTATACATGCCTGAAAAGGAAGTCAAAAAACTTACTTCCTACAAGCCCCTATTGAGCACTTTAAGAGCAACATCATGCTCCCTTTGGAACCAACAGGACCTCTACCCTATCTCCTTCTTCCTTTCTTAGTTGCCAGAATTCCATTTCCAAGAAATATAACCTGAGTGCTCCTAGTGGAGAGGAGGGAAGGTTCATGGGCTCGAATGGATCCTAAGCACCCACCATTTGGGGTAGTGATTTCCAACCTGGAGTATAAAGCCTGGTAGTTAGCCGAAATGTTTAGAATCATAAAATGTTAGAACTGAAAAAGATCTTAAGGATCACAGACTCCAACTCCTTCATTTAAGAGACAGGAGTGAGGCAACAGAGAAGTGACTGCCTAAGATCATTCTGCTAATTCTAGTTAGGATGGGAGCTCTGCTCTTCTGCCTCAATATAGTGGTTTTCATTGGAATGCTTCTCAATATAGTCACCTTGCCTGAGAATTACAACTATGACTTTGAGATGAGTGTGCCAGTCATTGAGCTGGCTGAGGGAAATTTGGAAGTGATCTTTCCTAAAATCTCTCAGTGAAAGGCTTGGGAAACCTTTCATTTACCACAGCCAAATACCAATTTCTGGCTAGTAATCCCTTTGTCCCTGGATCCTTTTGAAGAATTCTGTCTTGATTGTCTTTCCAGGACCTCTTTGTTCTGAGTAATCTATTCCTCTGGAAGCATTTTATTTTTGGAAAGAGGTGTAGGGTTACAGAGGTCTCTGTACCAGAGTGAACGAAGAAGGAGTAGGTGCAAGGGAACTCAGTGATGCAGAACTAAATGTCAAATGGGAAAGAGAAAAAGCTGAGTGGTGATGAGGGGAGCAAGATCATGGGGTGGAGGCACATGAGTGGGAGATGATGTAAGGATGAGGCGGATCTGAGGGACTGTAGGATGAGGGGCCTGGATTCTCACCTTGACTAGCCAGCATGTCAGGGCTGCTCCAGACTGTGGAGCTGATGGCCTCGTCCAGTGGAGCCAGAGTTCCCAGCTCCAAATCCTGCTCCTGCCAGTAGCCTGGGGAGAGAATCTCCATCAAGCATGAGCCCTGAATACACTGCTATTGTCTGGGCCAACACTTGCACTGCAGGGGTTATAGGAGAAGTTAGGCCTCTGGAAAGTAGGTTCACCAGAATATTTAAGGGAAAGGGAGCCATTAACTAGAGTCCTGAAAAAGGAAGGGATTTCTCCTCTGAAGGGGCAAATTAAAGGAAGATGCTAAGTTTTTTCAGTCAATCACATGTTAGAACCAAAAAGATATTAGAAATAATCCAGTCCAGTTCTTCCAGTTCACATCTGAGGACACTTTGAAGCCCAGAAAAATTGAACATGACTTGATAGAGCTCACTACAGAAAATTTTTAAAAATTTGAAAAATATTTTAAAAAGGGGAAAAAAAAAGGATTTTTCATTTCTTGTCCAGGATTTATTTTGTTATACCATATTATCTACTAAAATAACTGCAGGTTTACTAATTTAAAAATGTTTTCACATTTAATCTTCTTACTGAATCTGTGAAACAACTATGCTCATATTATCATTCCTATTTTGCTGACTGGAAGCAAAATGAAATGACTTGCCTAAGGTCATAAAAATAGAAAAGAGACTAGAAATTAAATGCCTGATTTCTAATCCAAAGCTCTGTTTGTACCAAGGTGAGACCTCTCATCATTGAAAAAAGAGATCAAGGTTAGGGCTGAAATCTGCACCCCACCTCCCCAGGTTGTTACTTTCTATGGGGTGCTCAGGTTTATTCAAATTTTCCTCCTAGATCCTCACCCCTCTACCTCAGACACTCTGTTCCTTCTTCTAACACAACTAACCCCTTTTCTCTTCACTCTCGACCTGGGTCACCACTTCTCTTCCCACTAGATCGCTCCTGAACCCTTTCCTGAAGTACAGTAGTGTTAGGGGCTTATTTTCCCATCCCACTGTGAAGAGGCAGAGGGACAAAGAAACTCGACACTTGAACCCTTTCAGGATCTCCCGCCGGAAAGCCCTGGAGTAGCCAATCACATGCACAAAATCCAGTGAGGTCATCAGCTGCTGAGCAGAGTATGCTTCTTGTACCGGCCCAGCAGACCCCTGGAGAACTTTGCCAGTGATCCCAGTGCACTCCAGAGCCAGTGCTGGGAGAGGGGTAGGTGGAGAGGAGGAAAGGAGGGGTGCTGGGACCCAGAGAAGGCAGGTGGGTGGGCCGAGACTAAAAAAGAAAAAAGAAGAGTGGGACCTGGGCTTAGGGTCTGATTAGGAAGAAAGAGGACTGAACCAGGGAGAGAATTGCTGAATCATAAGGGAAGGGAAAGAGGAGAGAGGGGAGGAGAGAGGGGAGAAGAGAGACTACGGCAGGAGGACAAGGAGTAGAAGAGAAAGGTGGACAGGAAGAAAGAAAAGAAAGAAAGAAAGAGAAAAAGGAAAAAAGAAAGAAAGAAAGAAAGAAAGAAAGAAAGAAAGAAAGAAAGGAAGGAAGAAAGGAAGGAAGGAAAAGAAAGAAAGAAAAAGAAAGGGAAGGAGGGAGGGAGGGAGAGAGAGAGAGAGAGAAAGGGAGAAAGGAGAGGGAAGGGGAAGAGGAAAGTGTGAGTAGTACAAGGCAGTCCTAGCCTCAGCTCTAGCTCTGAGGGAGAGCTTCAGTGGTTCACCATGCAGGCAGCTCCCCTTTCCACTGTTCCTGAGGGACATGTAGGGGTTTTGAGAAATGATTCTATTCTGCCCAGCTGGGGAGAGGAAGTAAAACAGTGAAACCAGAAATTCAAGTGGAGGGAAGCAGGCAAAGGAGAGGCAAAGAGAAGAGTTGATAGAGACATAATAAGGAAGGGGGAGAGGAGAGAAGGCAAGGGCCCTGGAGAGGAGCAGGGCTGTCAAATCCAGCAGAGAGCTACTCCTGGGTGCTGAGCCTTCAAGCTGCCACATTAAGGATGGAGACAACCAGAGGCTGGTGAGTGTTTCATAGTATTTTCCAGGTTGTATGTTTGTGAGTGCACAGTGTCAATACATAGTAAGAAATCAAACTTCTTGTGCTGAGGCAAGAGATCATGGCAGGACACAGAGAAATCAGCTAGGTGTCCGCACTCACCCCCACAGTATTAGGACCGAATCTGCAAAGTAATCACTAAAGAGGCCTCTGATCAGATGAGAGGAGGAAATAACCCTCTCATACCTTACTTTAGAACTTTTGGTTTACAGAGTAGATTTTCAACCATGAACTCATTTAATTTCAAACAACCTATCGAGATAAGTAATCAAATATAATTTCATTTTCAGTCCTGGGGCCTCATGCATGCTAGGCAAGTACTCTACCACTGAGCTGCACCCCAGCCCCTTTTTATTTTTATTTTGGGATAGGGTCTTGCTAGGTTGCTCAGGGTACTTCTGGCCTCCAACTTGGGATCCTCCTGCCTCAGCTTCCTGAATGGCTGGGATTATAGGAATACACAGTGGCACTTGGTTATATGATCAGCTTTTAAGATGAGGTTAAGAGAGGCTCAACAAATTAACTAAAAGTACCCAAGTAGCACATCTCTCAAAAATCCTGTGGTGAAGCTCTCCAAGCTTCATTGTGATTTACTTTCTGGTTGTCAGTCTTCTCATCCAAAGTTTAAGCTGGTTACCAAGAAGAGCAAGAGCTTTACTCCTGCCATCTTTGTATCTTGAGCACTTAGCCCATAGTGGGCTCTTAGTACATGTCATTGGTTATGGTGATTCATTCAGCCACACTTGGCATTGCACTGTGTATACTGTGAATCAGGCAGAGCATGTATTTGTCCAACAGAATGGGGTTAGTCTTCACTATCCTGCTCTTTCTTTCATCTGTGCTTTTTTTTCCTTGCTCATACTTCTTTCATTGTCCCCCTTTTCCTGCACTTGGCTGTTTTTTGTTTGTTTGTTTGCTTGTTTTTATACATAGGATGAATAAGTGAAATGGTCATGTGTGTCATCCAGACCAAATTGAATTGTTCAGATGAAGAGACTGATAGCTAATAGCCTCCAGTAAGTGGCATGCTGGGAATATGCACTATATATGGCCTCTGTAGGTTTCCAGAGAACTCATTCTGTTTTGTAGTGTTTTAAGAAATTGTTTCAGGGATGGGACTTTTTTCCCTCTGGGGATGACATTTCTCCCTCTGATTCTGAAATATACTTATGATCTCATGTTTCCTCTTGAGAATTGTCAATGTGCCTGAAAATTTCCTTGCTGTTGTCATAAAATTGTAAGCCTGTATTGATAAGTTCTGGATGACCACTCCCTTGGGAGTAGATGAGTGATTATAATGCTATCAACAGAAGCACAGATAAGTAACAGAAATTACATGATAGTTTATGAAAGGTTTGCACCTTCTTTGGGTTTAGATTGTGCCATTCATTTATGATATCAGCATGATTTCTCTCAAAGAATTCAGATGAGAAAGAGAGGGAAGTGTAGCAGTGTTCTGAGGAGCAGTATGGAGTTTGAAATGAAATTAGCAAGAATTCTCCTCAAGGACCTTCGAAGGAGCTGCTGTCACACAGGCCACACATTGAGACCCCAGTACCACTGGGAAAGGAAGGCCTGTGTTACTCAGGTAGAGCAATGCAGAAAGAGAGCTTCAGTCTTCTTGGTTACATTGTATCTGCTTAGAAACCCTCAGTGACCTTCCACTGTGCACAGATAAGGAGTAGATTCCTTAGCCTGACCTTCAAGGTCCTGCACAGTCTGATGCCAATTTGCTTTTCAACTTTGTTTTGCTCTACTTCATTCATCCCATATTCCAGACATATGAGTTATTACAATTTTCTGTTTAAACTCTTTCCTCTCCTGTGTCCATTCCTTTTTCAAGAATACCATGGCTGATAATGCTATTCACTCACCTTCACAGGTATCAACTCTACCTATCCTTAAAGCTTACATTTGGTGGCAACTCTTTCAAGAAGTCTTCCTTGCTAGTGTTACATGGAAATATTTCCCATTTCTCTGATTTACAACATTTTTCTTCTTGTTTCTTCCTCTTCTTCTTCTTCTTCTTCTTCTTCTTCTTCTTCTTCTTCTTCTTCTTCTTCTTCGTCTTCTTCTTTTTTTTTTTCAGTACTGGGGAGGTTTAACCCAAGGCCTTGCATAGGCTAGGCAAGTGCCCTACCACTGACCTGCACTCCTAGACTCTTGTATTTTTTTTGGGGGGGGGACAGAACCTTGCTATGTAAGACAGGCTGCACATGGTTTCAAACTCACGATCCTCCTGCCTCTTCCTCCTGAGTTGCTGGGATTACAGGTGTGCAACTCAGCGCCCAGCTTTTATCCACTTCTCTTAAGTGATGGATCACTTTCTTCTTTGTGCTGCAAGTTTGGCTTCCATCCTAAATTATGAAGATCTTACAAGTAGATTCATCTTTGTATCTAATACTAGTCTTAACATAGCATATTGCATATTGTTATAGTTAGCATAGCATATTGCATATTGTTATAGTTAACATAGCATATTGCATATTGTTATATTGTTATAGTTGCATATAGTTGCTGTCGAGTCCCCACAGAGGGTTTTCAGTGGCTAATTGTTTTCAAGATTGCTTTGGGAGTGGATTGCCACATAGAAGGCGCTTAATAAATATTTATTCATTAAATGAATCAGATGCTGGACATCTCCTGTTTGTGAAAAGTAGGCTCAAAATCTGCCAGTACTGAGGAGACAGCAAGCCTTAAAAGATAGGAAGAAATAGTCTAAGACATGGGTAGACCACTTAGAGATGGAAATTCAAGAAATCTACAAGACAGAGGGGCTTGATATTTATCAACACTTTCTGTATTTCAAGATCCACGTTAGATGCTCTCTATGCATAATTCAAGACAAGCTTTTAATGGGCATTATGCACATGTTAAAGTTCAGTTAAGAAGACTGTCCATGTGATGCATCTCATTAGTGTTGACATGGGATTGACTTTAAACTTAGGTATCTGGCTACAAAGCCCAGACTTTTTGCATTTTTCACTACACTGCCTTCTACTGCAGAAGCATATGATTTGTATGTGCAGTGGTGGGTTAAAGATTAGAGGGGGAGATTCCTTCTTGCATTGTGGGTCAGCGGTGGCTTACCTAAACAATGTTCTTGATACTCACTTGCAGAATGATAAATAGAGTAGAAAGTTGGAAATAGGTGCTTATGTTGGTGTTGGTGCTATGATGTATAATCACTGTTACATTTTCAACTGGATTTTTTTCCTTCTTTCTTTTCCTTCCTTCTTTCCTTCTTTTTTTTATACTTGGGGGCTAAACCCAGGGCCTTACCATACTTTGTAAGTACTCTACCCATGAGCTGCACCTCCAACCCCCCTTATTATTTTTTATCTTAAGTCAAGGTCTTGCTAAGTTGTACATACTGCCTCTGGCCTCAAACTTGAGGTCCTCTTCCCTCTTCCTCCAGAGTCACTGGGAATACAAGTGTGTGCCACCGTGCCTGGTTTAATTGGGTTTCTTCATCTATAGTTTGGAGCTTATTTTCTATACCTGAAGTGCCTTGCAATGTGCGACTCTTCAGTTAGCCAAGCAGCAGACAGGTTTATTTAAAACTAACAAAATCCCTCATATTTTCATGGCATCCTAGTACCTGTACTAAAAATTAAAAGATTTTCTTCTGGTTGGCCCTCAGTAGCTTTGGGGGTTCCTTAATTCTTCTTATTTACCCATGTGTTCTGGTGTCTTTAGGACTCTCAGCATTTTGAAAGATAATGTAGCCCTTTCACCTACTGATTTCCTTCTGATTGATTGTTCATATTAAGAGTAGCAGAGGTGGGAACTGAGAACTTACTAATGTGCCTCTTCAAAGCATGCATTGGCATCTATGATTCAGTTTTCCTCTGCAAACACAGGACCTCACACATAGTAAGTGCTCAATAAATATTTATTGAATAAATAAAAGAGTGACTCAAGTGAATAAAAATATATTTCCAATATAAGTGACTATTAGGGAATTCTCTGAGAGTCTGTTAGCTTAATCCTTGATTACTCTGTTTATGTGTCTTATTTGCCCTCTCTGTTTTGGAGACCACAGTGGTCATAGAACTGTCAACAGGGACACAGGAGCACAGGACTGTGGGACACAGGGTCAGAACTCTCCTGCATAACTGCTGCTGGCCTTACCAGTGCTTGGGTCTAGAGCCCCACTTCCTAGGCTGTAGAGAAAACCAGGTCCCTGAGTAGGAGTTGATGATGATGGTGATGGTGATGATGATGGTGATGACTCAGCATTTCTATAACTCCAGAGTTAAAAATATTGTGCATCCCAGCCTACTTGTTATTCCTCACGACAACCATGACAGGTGGGTGGAGGAGTGTTATCTCCAAGAGAAAAACATATTGGGGCCTGTGGCCCAGAATACTGAAGGGACCCCCTTTTAGAATGGTGTGTTTGTCATTAGGAAGATCATTTTTAGGCTCTCTGACCAGATGATCTCTAATTCCTCTCTGACTCCAGCTTCTCAGTGACTTCTTATGTACATTTGGGTCACACACACAGAAGAGAACAGCCATGGCAAAACAGACTAAGAACTTGGCCCCTGAAGCTTTTCTTTATGCTCAGAGCTACATTTTTCTTTGACACTGAATGTCTGATTGTGCATTTGGAGGAAATTGGACCTGCTCCATCCGAATCCCGATTTAGGCAATAACTTTAAGATTTGGGGGAGTCATTTTGACTTCAGAGCAAAAAACTGATCACAAAGGACTCCCTTTACACGTAACTTCTTACAGTTGCTCTCTGGCAGCCACGATTATGCCACTTTCACTATAGTCACTGTGTAGTCTCTTAGGCTAGGAAGTTGATGGCCCAAATGCCAAAATAGTCCCTTACTTTCTTCTTTCCATTCCTTGCTAACTTTGCTCTGTCTTAAACTCCCCATCTCCCAATGTCTGTGCTATTATGGCACAGCCAGAGGGAAGCTGGGCCATAAGCGGTGGGAGTGGTTCTGCCATCTGGGCCCCTTTGTCTTTTCAGGTGTGTCTCTTTCTATCTCTGTTGCTGCTTCTCAGGGGTGAGGTTCTGTCTCCCACAGACATCAGGAAGTCCTCAAGGATCTCCTTTCCTTAGCTCAGGTGCCCTCCAGCCCACATTCCCTGTGGAACCCCAGAGCTCAGTCATGCCTCAGCTCCTGCCTCCCTGACCTTGGCCACAGTGTCCTCACTCCCCCACCACCCTTGTTCTGATTAGGCTACCAAGGGGAGACCTGGCTCCTCTTTGTTCCTTTCTCTCTTCTTCCTGTTGCTGTCTGATATTTTCCTCCTTGAGTCTTGTTTATCAAGCAGCTTCTTGGGCCCAAAGTCACTGCTCTCTCCTGGCTTTGCTACTCTCCTAAGATGTATGCAAGATGTAAGTGGAAAGAGATGGTGAATGGGGTGGGGAGCGAGGTCTTCACTATAGGAAGTTCCTATCATGCTGAATAACTCCTTAGCTTGGTAAAGCCTGGACCAGCAGTCCAGGATGTCTAGAACCAGGGTCTTGCACTATTTGATTATCCAGAGATTCAAGTTTGGAAGGACTCAGTCTGGGCTCAGGCAGATTTTATAATACAGTTCACAGATATCTTTTGTTTCCATCTTCAGCAGGTTGAGAATGAAAGGTTTTCATTTCCTAGGCTTTGAGTGGTATTTGACTAGGTTTTTCTAGGCTAAATGAGGGGGGCATCTTTGGGGTAGTTGGCTACTGTGCCTGTGATGTTGGTGCGGGTGGGGTTAGAATGAAAAGCTTAACTGTCTGTTCTCACTGAAAATATATAAACAACAGATACAGGCACAATCATTCAGAAACATTTTTCCATATTCATGTTAAGAAAAAAGTCAAATTTTAAGCTGTCATGAGGTGATATATTTTATGTATTTCCCCAAACCCTGCAGTCAATTTGTATGTTTGGTCATTTTCTACTGACCCCTAATGGCCAGAAGTGGTATATCTAAGATCTCTCATTCCATCAGACAGGATGTAACTAAGGTCCTTTCTGACTCTCTGTTGCCAGAGTTCAATAATCCTCTCCTCTTTCTGTTATATCTCATTCACCCAAAATAGTTTCTCCTCTCTGATTCTTAGAGTATAGACTTTTGAGCAAGTCAGTCCAGCCCTCTTCGTGTGTGTGTGTGTGTGTGTGTGTGTGTGTGTGTATGCACTGTTTGTGTGTATGTTTTCAATGCCAGAGATCAAACCACTGAGCCACATCCCCCTGTCCAACTCTCTCTTTTTAATAATGCAGAACCAAGGTGTTGGGTGGCTTAGGAACTTGAGCATGGTCACCCAGACAATAAGTGGGAGCTATGGTTATAACCCCAGTCTTCTCTCCTCACTGTCATTTTATAGCAGCCCTTGTGTACTGTAATTCAGAGATTAAGTTGCCATTGAGTGTGATTTCCCATCCGGTGATATCCACATTTCTCACTTCCCATCTTTCTGTATGTGGCAGTGAGAAAGCCTAGGACCCCAAATCTCAAAGGAAGTAAGCTGCCCAATACAAGGCAGTTTGGAGTTGGTATGAGATGAGGAAGGAGTCCCTGAAAGTGGGTCAGGTGGCATTTCACAAAGTTCCTGACAAGTTCTAGTTCCCACAAAAGAGGAGTCTGAAGGGCAGAAGCCACTGCCATGTCCTAAGGAGTTAAAAAGAGTGACTATGAGAATAGGTTGTGTGTGTGTGTGTGTGTGTGTGTGTGTGTGTGTGTGCTTGTGCATGCCTGTGTGCTGGAATGTGAAGTGTAGAGAGCTGTAGGACTGCTCACCTGATTGTGAAGTGGGAGACAGAGGCTGGAAGAGGCAAGAGAGAAAAAGCAGGAGAACATGTCCTACTCTTGAGCTAGAGAGAAAAAAATCTGGAGGCAGAGTGGGCTTGTGGTAGGCTGAGGGGGGCCCTTGGAGACTTAGTTAAGAGTCTGAGGAGCAGAGACTGAGAAGTGGGTGGCAGAGAAGGAGGTGGGGACAGCTGTTGCTTTGATTTGCTATTGAGTCAGTGTTCTCAATGCATTAGCACTGAGAGGGAGCCCTGAGCTGGCCCCCAACCAAAACAAGCCCCTCTGTAGCCCATACTGAGTTGTAACAAGGAGAACTGCTGTTAGGAGACAAAAAAGAGAGGGGAGATCATCCTAGATAGATCTTTGCTCACCTTAGCTCTTTCCTTCTGGGACTGGGCTGTGCTCTAGACAAGCATCTAGCATTCTGCACTAAGGCTGCAAAGGCAGGAGGCAGAGCACAAAGAATGGCTCCATGAGAGCTTCTGGAGAACAGGTTCTGTGTAGGTACTGACTCTGACTGGGATAATAACAGACTTGAGCCATTTGAGGAATGTCTGTTTACCCCATCTTTTCATTCTCTTCCATGGTCACATACTTAAGAAATCAGGACAGATCTGAAGCCAGGTGTGATGGCACGCACTTGTAATCCCAGCATTTAGCAGGCAGAGGTAGGAGGACTGATTTGAGTTTGAGGATAGCCTGGTCTGCATAGAAAGCTCCAAGCCTGGGCTATAGAGTGAAACTCCATCTCAAACAAAAAGAAAAAATAAATAAAGAAAGAGGAAGGCAGGAAAAGAAAAGAAAAAGAAAAGAAAAAGCAAGGAAGAGAGAGAAAGAAAGGAAGAAAAGGCAAGTAAGAAAGAAAAAAGAAAAAAGAAAGAAGAGAAAGAAAGAGAAAGAAAGAAAAAGGAAAAAGAAAGAAAGAAGGAGAAAGAAAAAGAAAGAAAGGAAGAAAGAAAGAAAGGAAGGAAGGAAGGAAGGAAGGAAGGAAGGTGGGTGGGTCAGGACATATCTGATTTGGGCTTTGTATTCTAATACAACAGAGAGTCAGGAGGCTAGGCTTTGTCTGAATTCTTAGTTGTTCCTTTAAACTGAGTAGAGGGATTTTTATCCTCTCTCTGTAAATTTATTTTGCTGGTTTTACATATATGTAATAGAACTAGGGAGAAATTCCCCTCACTTTATGAAAGGATTTGGGAAAGGAACCATAGCAGAGTTAAATATGGAATTCATTTAGCTCATTGGAAGGGTGTGGGAAGACAAGGACTGAGAATGAACAGGAAAGCCCAGAAAATTAGAGAAAAATAAGGCACACTCTCTGAGGGTAGGAGATATCACTCCTGGTTCCCCACTTTGCTATTGCTCTCTAGCTCCTATGCCAGTGCCACAGTAACTGTTTGAACACATGGATGAATCCCTGTTCTTAATGGGCTTCATCTCATTCTCCTTTGCTCATTATGCTGTGCTTTAGATATTTCAGGCTGATGGCTTGGTGTGGTAGGATAACAATCCTGTGAAAAAGTTTAATTTGTTAGAAGACTGGCAAGAAAGCATTTGTCTCCGCTGGTTCTGATTTTCCTGACTTGTTTTTACTGCTTCCCTTCATTGGATGAGCAGAGTCAGGGTGTGGATGACAGGTTCAGGGCAATGGTTAGGAGTATCACATGAAGAAAAATGTGTTCTGCTCTCCACCCCCACACTACTCTATGTTCCCTGGTTCTCCCAAGCCTAACTGAGATTTAGACTCTCTCCTTTATTCTTCTCACTTAAAAAAAAATCTGTATAATCTGTATTTCTAAATGAGTAGCTTATTGTTCACATTTGCCTTACTCTGTGTCTTTCTGGGAATTTAACTCTTTCATGAAACAGACACATTATTCCAAGTGTACAGATCTCACAGTCCCCAAAATGGCAAATAATACTGTTTTGACAGAATGACCTCTTCTTTACTTCTTAGATCTTCACTGAGAGTCTCATCTTTGATGTGAGTACACACTCGAGTTTATTCCCTAACATGCATGCATATTCTAACCTGATTGTCCCTTTACTCTCCTTCAGCATGTGCCCTTGAACACAGGCACAGCACACTATGATTTTCGTTATTCATATCTCTGTTTTTATTTTTTTCTGATATAAACACAGTTTTTTTATGACCCAGATACAGAGCCCTTTACACATGCCCATATTAATCAGAAACCCTTACTTCCAGAAAACCATATGGTTTAAAATTAGAGATTCTCCCCAAAGCAGAATTTAGGCTCTTTCTTCTGCTCGAACTCCCCAGGAGAGGGCCAGAATCCTCTCCTCCCCAGGGCTAAGGCTCAGTCCATCTGTCACTGACATTGGACTCCAGGCCTTGGAAACCAGAAAAGAACTGGCATTAAATAGCAGTTGAGAATAAATGAAAATATGGGAGCCTTGGGGGCTTAGTGACATTTTTTTAAATATCTGTGTGAGATTATATGACAGAGATTGGAGGGGAACTGTGTTTAGAAAGATTTCATTCTTAAGAAGTATAAGAACTAGTAAGAGCTACTAAGTGTCATGGTGCCACTATAATTTTTGCATTTTCTGGGTGAAAAATGGTTAGGAACAGATGGCAAAACTGGCCCCTCATTTTATAATAATGGAAGAACTTGGCCCAAGGCTCTATAAAGGCTGAATGTGATGATAAATCCCAAGTTACCTGTCATCAGTGTGCTTATCAGACTCTTTCTGGGTTTCCAAAACGTATCACATATTTAAGTCAGAGACTCAATAAATTAGTTCACCTTCAGAAGGTTTTGCCTTGTCTGAGGCTTTGGCTGGAGTTCTAGAATCAAAATTGGAAGCAAAGAGCCAGGGCATAGAAGATGAAAATAAACATATGTAACAAAGACCTCTGTGTTCCCAATGAAATCTGATATTGGAAATACTAATTCTCCATCCTACCTTGCTAATAACCTGCAGCCATACCACGTTGGCATCTGATCCCACCAGATCTCAGAAGCTGAACAAGATTGGGCTTGGTTAGTACTTGGATGGGAGACAGCCTGGGAATACCAGGCACTGCAGGCTTGAGAGAAGGACCTGGAAACCCACTCTTCCAAACAATCAGCCATTGAAAACCTTATGAATAGCAAAGAAGCACTGACATAGTGCCAGGCATGGCACAGTGTTGGGTAGTGTTTTATTTGTTGTCACTATGAGTTGACTTGATGGCACCAAACAACAACCACCACCTTGCTAATATTTGGAACTATATGAAGAAAGAGGAGATATTAGCAATGGCCAGCTTAAAGATGAATGGCTGAGACATCAGCCTTCATTTCTTTTTCATTTTTTCTTTTCCCTAGGGCAAGGTGATGCACCTGAACTTCTTGACCCTGAACTAGAAGTAAATGAGCCAAAGGTGCTTGTAATTTACAATCAATGTACAATTAGTGGAAGTCTAGCTAGAGGAAAGGAAAATAAATCCTTAGAGAATACATTTTAGTTTTTCAAAAATATTTTTTAGCTTTCTTATCACTCTTCTGGAGAACTACCAGAGAAAGATGGAGAGACATGAGAGGTTAAATAATCCCAGTGGTAAGAGTTCACACAGGAATGAAAGACATTTTGAAAAAATAAGTTGGAATCTATACATTTGAATCCTCTCTGAAACATGGTTGCTTTTCATCAGAATGGAGGGCTCAGGGAGATGAGTAGATGCAAAAAAATTCCAGCTATTACTGTAACCCAGGTCTGTCTTCCAGAAGGCTCGCTCATAGAGATAAATCACTTCCACTACCTGTCCTTGAGGGATGAAGCGTCTCCTTGTTTCAAATGAGGAAGTGAAGGAGGGATCCCAGGATTCATTCTGGGAGCCTGCCTCCCCTGCCACCTAGACTCTGCTCTAGGTCATTCATAAGCATAACAACCAAATGAACTATCATTCAGAAACTGACATGGGGAAGTTAGCATTCAGGGGAGAGGAGCTTGTGTCGTTTGGATGTGATATGAAGAACAAGCTGGCTGGTCTAAGACTGACAGAGGCTGAGCATTCTCGGCTCCTTGCCATACTTGATGTCATCAGCTTATTGGCAGATACTCTCAAAGAGCAGCAGAGTTCAGCTTAAAGATGCATTTACTGAGATATGGCCAAGGACCTGGACTCTGGGGTAGGATGTTTATGCTTAAGGCCATTGGTTCCATTCAAGATGACTGTAAAAGTGGGAGAAATGAGTCAGGGCTCTAATATTTGTTTTCTATGCCTCTTGTACATTGGATTCCTCTATTATCTATTCTAATAACCCATTATTACATATTGTCTTTGCATTGGCTAAGGTTGAGGGGAAAAGGAAAATAAGCACCATGAAAGAATATACAGGTGGGTTGTCAGGCTCAGTGATATTGACAGGTGCATACTTATAAATTGAGTAGGACTCATTTTACATTACACATCTGTGAGATTATATATATATATATATCAAATATAAGCAATTCTGTATCTCAAATGTAACTATTAGTAGTTCCATTTTTAATCTATGAGTCCAGATACAGTAAAATGTTCAGTTCTTTTGAGGCCATCTGAGGTCACTATAGACCCAAGTTACTTGAATGTCTCAAAATGCACTCCTTTTGCAACCTGAACATATTTTGCTCTTCTGTCACCTTCCTACAATTGATTAGATGGCCACAAGGATTCATTAGATCTATATCTCAGAGTTTAGTTGCCCTTGTAGCAAGTCACAGACCATAACCAAGCTCATGCGTATGTTTATGGCAGGAGGAGGGAAATTCCACCCTTGTTCTGAGTGCGGCTCTGTGGAGAATAAAGAGATTATGAAGCTTGGAGGTAGAGCAGGACCATGGAGAGCAACAAGAAGAGCCTGGAGTGTCACCGGTAGGGGCTAGCACCATGGAGAGCTCAAAGCACAGGTAGTTTCTTCCACAAAGAACAAAGGAACTGATATAGATCACAGGTTAAGGCAGCCAGCTCTCATGAACACATACATTAACAACAGACCTCAGGGTTCCTGTTAGGATCTTGGTGCACACACCACCTGTTCTAAAAGGCCTTCTGAAGAACTTTGTCTAAACCTATCATACATATACCCAAGAGACTTGGTTAAAATAGTGTGTGAACATAAATCTCTATAATTATGCCAAACACCTAGATATTAGTGGTGACAGAGGAGGTTTTAATTTGCTACAACCTTATCTTCTAATGAAAGAAATGGTACACAGATCCTGTGCCCTCATCAGAAACACTAAGGTATGAGGAAACAAAAATGTGCATTATTACAAAATAGGTTATAAGCTGTGACTGGGAGGCCTGATATGCCCAGGAATGTCATAAATAGTCCATACTTGATCATATGTGGAGGAAATATGTGGGATCATTCCTCTTAAGAAGGGTATTGTCCTCAGGACTTAGCACCCTCCATATTAACTGGAAACTCTGATCACTCTCTTTTATGTTTAGGGAAATTTTGATGAAAGGACAAATGATTCTTTAATACTCACTGCCTCTGTGAAGAACATGTAGTTTTAATGAGCCTATATTGTAGAAAATGTCAAGCTTCATGTGTTCATGACTTTTGAGAGCTTGGGTTCCCAGTACTAGAAAAGTTAGCTCTCCTTATTATATATAACAGGATTGCATTAGGTTTTTACTTGCATAGTTACAAGAGCCCTGAGCATCAAGTGGTTCTAACCTTGTAAAGAATCATCACTACTGCCGATTGGGGAGGCAGACACAGGTTTTTGCCCTAGAGACTTGTTCTTCTTCATTTCACAATGACAGAATGTTTGTCCTTAATTTGACTGTGTTTTTAGAGATCTGACTTTTTTTCTCGTGGCATGCTTCTCCAGGCTCCCTTCATGATGGGTTTGTTTCTCTCTTTCTCTTTCTTGTATAAGCATTCCTATGGGGAATGCTATTCTCAGAGTTTATGGGTGGACCTCTAAGACATGACCCCATACAGGAAACAAAATGTTCCAATATATTGGCCTGCAGCCAACAGTTAAACAGGAAACATTAAATTCTAGCATGAAAAATAAAAGAAGGTATAGGACTAGGGTGTAGCTCAGTGGTAGAGTGTTTGTCTAGCAAGTGTGAGGCCCTGGGTTTGATCTCCAACACTGCAAAAGTAAGTAAGTAAATAAATAAATAAAACAAGAGAGACAGTGAGAGAAAGAAGAAGAAGGGGAAGAAGAAGGGGAAGAAGAAGGAGAAGGAGGAGGAGGAGCAGAAGAAGAGGAAGAGGAAAAGGAAGAAGGAGAAGAAGAAGGAGGAGGAAGAGGGGAGGAGGAGGAGGAAGAAGAAGAGGAGGAGGAAGAAGAAAAAGAAAAAGGAGGAGGAGAAGGAGGAGAAGGAGACTATGTTAAACTTTCATACACTGTATTTTTCACTCAGTAGTCAGTAAGGAGCTGGTCTAGTCCACATCTTGCTTTCAATGAGAATCTGGAATCAAGATTACTATCCTCAGATGAAGTTCCATTATTGAGAATTAGATGACAAAAAAGAGATTGTTGAGCCAGTAGACAGTTCCACTGGGACAGGAAACAATGAAGAATGTGACTAGGCACAGCCCCAGGGATTTTCTTGGGTGACAACTGTAAAGATTTTTTTCATAGCACCATGATTTAGCAAAAGCAGCTTTCAATCCCATTATTGGGAACACAAGAAAGTTTTAACAACTTGGTTTAACAACAAGAAGTACCAAAATCAAATCTAAGAATTTACAGAGCAACAGCACGACTACCCAGTCTGCCATTTCAAAGTGACCAGAACACTCAAAAGACACCATCTGTGGAAATTTTTGGCTGCAGAATTATGAGTCACCCACTCCAAGTGAATACTGAATATCTCCAAAAAGGCACTCTTGAAATTAGATTTGGGCCTTTTTTCTTCTTCAGATGGAAGAGGAAGGAGAGACAGCATAAGGGCAGTGAGCTGGCTCATTCCACTCTTAGTCTAAGGCAGAGAATTTTGGACTGTGTAGCAGACTCACAGGTTGTGCCTGAAGGATTACAGGGAAGCCAAGAAGAAGGGAGAAGAGGCTACAGGCCATACTGCAATATTTCCATAAGAATAGCTCTCTTTTGATCTGTTTGTTTCTTATTTGATAAAGGGATTCAATGAGAAACCACTATTCTAGAGGAAACTACTAACACCAACAGTGCTGCCCAGACATGGGGAGAACTTAGGATAGAATGTTTGACATAACTGCTGGGTCAGCATTTGACATTCCATAGAGTAGGCCTTATATTACGTGGACTGGTAGTTTGCAGAATTAACTAAACTCTGCTACTCAAGTGCCTCTTTGATGCTGTCAACTTTTCTGTGTCAGAAGATGCATCCGTCTTAAGGGAGAGCATATCTTTCCCAAGAGGTATAGCTGCAACTGGGAAGAGAATAGGAACAGAAACAGAACAGAATGGTTATAGCCAAAACAAGGAACAGACACTGGATGGAGTATATCTGCCAAGCAAATATGTGGGCAGCACCAGAGTGAATGCCTGCTGGACTTCTCCAGCATATTGGGCATGATCTCCACACTGGGCACCTGGCCAGGGGGCTGTAGAATGGATGGCAGTGGACAGAAGGTCATTGGAAAAGAAAAAATATTCATGTGTGGGACAGTGAAGTACAAGGTTAAATTGCTATAACCTGGTCTGAAGCAAAGTAGGGCTGTCCATCTGTCTGTCTCTACACTAAATCAGAGTGCTGAAAATAACTTGGGAAGAAAGAACCCAAAAGAGGCCGGCAACAATGTTGAATGTCAAATTGCTCACCAGAGACATAGAGAGATGACCACAGGATACATTAAGTTCATAGGCCTTGTGTCCCTCAAATCTTGAGTTGCCAATTCTGCCAGTATTAGTTGAAAAATAGGAGAAGGAAGAACAGGTGGCAAATTCCTGAGCTTGTAGTCATAGCACTAATGGCCGAGTTCAGATATCAATTGCTTGCCCTTTTTGAGCCTCTCCTTTTCTGTTCAGCCTTATGAAGCTTAAAGAAATTATGCTGTACTCAAGGGAGCTATTCCCCCAGCAGCATATGAAGTTTGTTTTCCTTATTTGAAATGGAAATAGCTTCCCTACCACAACACTCTAGACCATTCAAGCATCAGTGTATTCAGGTATTTTCTCCTTAAACTTTCACTCCTGTCTTCCCTAGTTTGGATCAAAGATAACCAGCTGAGATATATACAACCTAGCTCAGGGACCCCAGGCCAACTCAGGAGTACTAGACACAACTCCTACATGTTCCTGTACAGAATGGCCTTCATGACTTTCATCCATGTGCATAAAATCTATGCACCTACCTTCCACGATCAAAGCTGGCCTTTTTCGATCCAGAAACCAAAGGGCAGGGTTAATTTAATGTAGAAGATCTTATGGCTATGTCTTGTACATTGGTGCATTCTGAGATATTGTGCACTAGCCAGATGTCTACTACCTGTTAAATATGATGCTCCACAATGAAAATGATGCTTGGTTTGACTTTTCTTTAGAAAGGGATCCCTAGGCCCCCATCTCCCTCTTCCTGATCTCTTGTTTTAAATACATCTTTCATAAGTTACTGCCTTCTACTCTACCTGTCACACCCATGTTCTGAGACATATTTCTAAACTTGAGAATAGAGTAGTTCTTTCTCTCGACTTTAAGCCTGAATAGGGGGTGGGCCTCCAAGTTGAGGACCAAGAAGGAGTAATGCAATTGGTGCAGGAAGTCTTGATTAATATACAGATTTACTCTCATCTACAGTGTTTACATCCTAGAGTAGAAGAGCCTGTAGCTTTCTGGGATGACATCTTTTTCTCTCTTCAGGTCCCAGCTTGGCACCATCAATTCCCATTGCCAAACAGTTGCAGTTCAGGTGACACTTGCCTCTCTAACTCAGCTAGCAGGATGGGAAGGCCAGGAGCTGCAGGAAAGTCAAGGCCTAGTAGAAAGGTCATTATGGAGCCCCACACACCCAGCAGCCTGTCTTTCCTTTGCACTAGCCTGCTACCTCTCAGGACTGGCTCACCTCCTCTGTGAGTAGGGTCATGAGTACAGTTCTCTAGGGAAGGGGATTCCATGTAGGAGAGAACTGCTGTCTCTGTGGCAACGGCCAGGAACTCCCTTTGGAGAGTCTGGTGAGTAGAAGGTGGAAGCAGTCAGCCAGTCAGCTGTAGGGAGGGGATCCCCAGGGGACCCTACCAGGGGAAGCTCCTTTACTTTGATGGAGAGGGGCTGGGGGAGGAGGTCAGGCAAGGTGCAGCACCCTGGTTCCTAGCCTGCTTTCCTCAGATGAAATTCTCTACATCATCCTCCCCAGTTCCAACCCCTCCCCTCTCCACCCCGCCCCGCCCTGTGCCCATCCCTGCTGGTCACTGGGTCCATCGACTAGGAGCCGCCTCCCCTTTCTCCTCCCCTGCGGTTCTTTCTGTTTTTCCTTGGCATCTGGCCGGGCATAGCCACCACCCTCCCCCGACTCTCCCCACTTCCCTTTACTCCGCAGAGGTCCTGTTCCCTCTTTCCCTCCCCCACCCAGCCCACCTCCGACAGGCAAGGGGGAGAGGCGAAGGATGCATTCCTTTAGTCCCTTCACAGCCAGCTCTCCTTCCTCGGGGACCTGAGGCTCCAAGCTGGGGACCCCTTCCTGATCTCCCTACAAACTGCCCCCATGCCACTCCAGTAACCGTCAGCAGCCTTTAAGAAGGCTGAGGTGCCCCCACAGCGATGACCTACATAGCCAGGCCGGGACGGGAGGGGCTCTTCCCCAAGGCCCCTCTCCCCTGGCCCCGCCTCCTTTCTCCCCTGACTCGATTCCTTCATCTCTCTACCATTACAAACCAAAGGAGGGCTGAGTTGCACACGGGAGCAAAGGGGCTAGGTATGCTACCCCACCTCAGATTTGGAGGAATTCATGTTCAGCCCAGGGAAGCATTAACATTTTCCACGGATATTCCTTCCCAAGTATCTTGATATTTTCTTCCCCCAGCCTCCCCACAGGTCTGGGTTTCTTTTCTCAGATTCTGCCACCGCTATAGATACAGGCAAACCGGGGCCCCCTACGCCCTGTGTTGTTGTTTTGCTCCAAGGAGAAGGCCCCCCTTCTTTGCCCACGCCCCCCTCAACAGCCTCACCCAGGGCCCCTTCCTTGCCCACTCTGAACGCGGGTGGTGGGCAGGCGGGGAAAAGTAGATGTTTGCATACAGCAGTTTGGGGGGTTGCTCTGTCCACTCAACCCCTACAGACATACATACACAAACACCCAACACACGCCCTGCCTGAAGCAGCGACAAATCTCACTCCGCCCCCAACACACACTGACACAGACATACACACAGATACTGACACAGAAACGCAGAACCAGACACCAATACAGACGCGCACCCCCAGACACACACACAGGCACGCACACACCCACACCCACACACACACACACCCCGACATCAACACGTCCAGACCCCGGCTGCTCATAATAGCCATCAACACCAAGATCAGACCCGGGTGCGCACACAGACACACACTAGATGGTGTACACAGAGGGGGCGCACGCCGGCACACCCCACGGTCCTCAGAGACAGGGATGCTCGGAGACAGACAGAGGATATTACAGCGGGTGGCGACCTGAACCCCGGGTTCCAAACAAAGCCCACAGGCTCCTTCCGCCCGACTCCACCCCCGCACCCCCGCCTCGGGTTGCTCCCCACCTCCCCTGGCGCCGCCCCTCCCGCACTCACCGTCCTGGGAGAGGTTGGCCCCGCCGGGCGCCCAGCAGCAGGCGCAAAGCAGGAGCAGGGGCAGGGCGTGAGGCGTCCCCATCGCGCTTCCCGGCCGGCTCCCTGGCTGGGCGCTGGCGAGCCTGGGTCTCCAGGGGCTGGGACTGGGGAGGGGGTCGACTACGTCGCGGTCGGAAAGGGCGCCCCCGAGCCGCTTCCAAGCCCGGGCCGAGGCGGGGACCGGGAGGGAGCCGGCACTGCTGCAGTCGCGGGGATTAAATAGGGCGCTCGGAGCAAACCATTCGGTTGGAGGTGGAGGGGGGTAACGGGGGGCTGGGCTGGTCGCCGGGAGGGGGGGGGCAGGCTGCCGCATTCCCCACTTCCCCCGCCTCCCACACCCCCTCCGCGCATTTGTGGTGCCTCCCGTCTTCTCCCCCGGGAGCTCCGCCAGCACGCCTAGGGTGTGGAGCAGAGGGAGGGACCTGTCTCAGGAATGGGACCCCACGCACACCCCTCTTAGGCTCGGGGTGGAGGGAGGGGAGTTGGGCAGGGCGGTGGGCCAGCTGGCGAGAGCGGCCACTGCAGGCCTGGGCAAGGGCGTGCCCACTACCCTGAGATCCTCCTGCCCCGCCTTCTCCTTAGGCAGCTGGGGATCCCCAAAAGCCTGGGTTCCCCTTAGCAATAATGTGCGCAGAGAAAGCTCCCAAATGGGCAATTAGTTACCCACACCACTCTCCTAAACAGGATCGTCTCTAGTTCTGTTACTCAAGAGCCGCTAATTTTGTCCAGCAACAATTTGTGGCCCCAGGCAACCCCCCTGGAAAAGCTTCTTTCAGTAAATCCCCAGCTGTGGGAACCAATGTTTCTCTCAATCTCTTGTGGAAGAAATTATCTCAGACCCTAGGAAACAACTCAGTATTTTCCTCCTTAAGTCTTGCTCTTACACTCAGCTGTCACTAGTCCTTCCTAAGTATTTTTCTTCTTTTTTCATCTTTCACAAGATCTTGTCTTTTCTTAAGTTTTAGTTAGTAAGATCCCTGAGAGAATATCTGATCCACAGTCCCTCTTAAGGATCAACAGATATACGACTATTGCAGCCCTTGTCCCTGAGGCTGGTTACAAGATATATGTGAGAGGCCGGGTGTTTGCATTTGCGCTGAGCTCAAGAGTCCCAAGTCTCTAGTGTTTCCTGATCTCTGTGATTATCTCTGGAAGAGTTTTAGTATGTCTCAGAAAAGAATCTGAGTTAGTCTGATTGAAATTTAGCTTTGGGGACTACATTTCTAAATTTTAGATCCTAGAATCAAAGAATTTTAGATATGCTAAGAATTCTTAGAAAATATCTGATCTAATCCCTTAATTGCACAGGTACAACTGAGACCCAAAGGAAGGAGATTAACTGATCTACCACAGGTTATGCTGAGAGGTAGTGGTGAAAGACGCAGTGTTAGCTAGGTTATGGAGCAACATGGTTTTACAGCATCTTCCAACCCTTTGAGGCAACTGGTTTGTCCTAGATTAGGATCTTGGGTGCCTGTCTTCTAACTCCTGGACCAGCCTATTTCTGTGCTGATGACTGTGTCTCATTGTGCTTAATGTCTGAATAATCTTTCCTTCTCTAAGACAAGGTTTCTTAATGCTCTGTGATGTAGTTAATGTCTCTGTCACCTAGGAACAAGGATGCAGAAAGTACTTTGTAACTAGTAAAGCCATGTCTAGATGACAGTTACTGATGGAGATACAGAGAGAATATTCTTTGGGGAGATTTTCAGGATGGTTAGGATACTGCCCTACAGTTTGTCTGTCACTGTTTCTGGAGTTTATGATATCTGGAGAAGAAATCTGCCTACTGCTTGAACATTTCTTGAGTGCTTGGTAGTTATTACCATTTGTTGCAGGACAGCATTGACCATTTTTGGCTGATTTGACTGAGTTGATGTTATCTCAGTGACTCTAAACCATTCTGCCTTACGGGGGTTCTCTGCCATTTGGAATTACTGAGTAGTAAAGATAGAGGGGAAGTACAGTGTAGAGATATAGATTCCTAGATTTAAGAGAGAGACTCAGAGGCCAGATGCTGTGGTACACATGTATAATACCAGTGACTTGTGAGGCTGAGGCAGGAAGATTCCAAGTTCGAGGCCAGAGGCAGCCTATACAACTCAGTGTGACCCTGTTTCAAAATGAAAAATAAAAAAGGAACTGGGAGTGCAGCTCAGTTGTATAGTACTTGCCTAGCATACTTCAAGTCCTGATTTAATCCTCCAGTATTGAGGTGGGGGGGCAGTTAGAGAGTTGGGAATTGGAAATAAAGGGAAGATTGGACTTTCTAGCAGAGGTGGGATCAGGTTGGCATGAGGTTAGTCATGTTGACAAAAGGAAGGAGTGGTGGTGTTTGCAGAAACAATCAGCTTCAGTAGGAAGGATCTGACTATTCTAATTAAAAGATCTTGATGGATAAAGAACATTATGTTTGGAGCTAGAAGAAACCTTAGAGATCATCTAAGTGGGCTTAAGAGAGGACCAGTTATGGGGGGGGTGAGAATGGGGATGAGTGATCTGGGGGGCAGAGTGTGGGATTAAGTCCTGAAGTCCTCTAATTAATCATCTTTTCCATCTGCTGCTCTACAACGTTCCCCTTCTGCCTGTCCCCCTTAATTCTCTAATGATTGCTGCTCTGGCCCCACCCTCTACTCTAACTGCATGGGATGAGCACTAAGGGTGAGTACTAAGGAGGGAAGGAGAGAACCTGTTTTGGAGAGTATTGAGGCTAGCAAGTGAGACTCTGGAATGCTGTCTTCCTACCAGCTCCTCATCACTTTCCTACCTCATCAGCATCAGTTTGGCAACAGTTTAGGCAACAGGAATAGGAAACAGTCAGTGGCTTTTAGAATTATACAATAAGAGTATTAGAGTTATAAGGGACCCTCAAGATTATCTGATTAATAATAGTCTTTGTTGAAGAGATGAAGAAAATGGAACTTAGAAGCTAAATGGCATTTTGTGTTCAGTCACTGGGCTAGTAAAAGCGGTCACCAGTATTGGATGAGGAGCTAATCGTAACCTTTCGAGGCAGGAAGGATGAGGAGAATCATTTCCAATATGTAAGAGCAATGTCCAGTTTGAAGAATTCCTCACTCCTGGACATCTCAGAGTGGAAAAGTAGTTTCTTCTAATGTTATTATTAAAACAACTTTAATGAAATATAATTCACATACCATACAATCCATGCACTTGAAGTATACAATCAATAAGTTTTAGTATATTCACAGAGTTGGGCAACTATCATTTTAATCAATTTTAGAACTTTTCTGTAACCTAAATAGAATCACACAATATGTACTCTTGTAACAGATTTTTTCACTTAGTCTAAAGTTATCTTTTTAAAAATAAGGCTGATGATTATTATCCATTTTTAAAAGAATGTTAGCAAATGTTTGGCCCTCTAACTAGAATACATTAAATACCACAATTGGTATTAGAAATTAGAAAAAAATTCACCAAACAAATAAATAAAAATTATAATAATGATATCAATAAATAAGCAATGAAGATCTACAAAATCTAACAGAAGAACTAAAAAAAAATTAGTAGTTTCTCTTACAAGAACATAGCCATCCCATTTGAAGTACTGTTTTCACATGTGCCCCCCACCCTACCCCCCGCATTCTGCAGGCACCCTGTTCACTTAGGAATAGGATTTTACAAAGAAAGACTGATTTACAAGGATTATCCCCACCATAAAAATGGGTAAAATGGGAATATCCATGTTGGATTGTGATCTCTATGGTTACTCTCCACTCTGAAATGCTATGACATACAATATGTGTTTCCCAGAGACTTGCACAAAGTCTGGAGTAGGTTGTCGGTGGGATTACAGAATTGGCAGCTACAGTGAAAATGGGGGAGGGGGTGCAGAGAAGGGGAGTGGAGAGAAGGTAGATTTAGCCTCTTGGATGCCCCTGTCCACTCAGCAACAGCCTGGGTAGCTGGGGGTGTGGAATGTGGTTCTGGCACTGGTGCTGGGCTAGACACAGCTGTGTGGGCCCTGGGCATTCCTTTCCCCACGCAGCTTCTGCTTAAAGGGTACAGGGAAGGAGCTCAGCCTTCAGGGTGTGTGTGTGTGTGTGTGTGTGTGTGTGTGTGTGTGTGTGTGTGTGTGTGTGGTGTGTATTTTACCTATTCCTCTGAGAGGGGATGGCAGCACCTGTGGGGAAAAAATTCAGAAGATTTGGTTCAATATCCATTCAGATCCTACCTTGAACTCTAGCCTTTCTCTTCCATATGACTTCTTAATCAGTAAATGCTGCACAAACTTCCATATTGCTTTCTCTTCAATTTTCCACCCAACTAAGCCAGTACTCTTCATATTGTTTCTTACTTCTATTATCCAGTTTTAATTAACACCATCCTTAATAATAACCTCTGTACGCATTTTAATTCTATCCACAATTGAACTCTAATTTCAATACTAACCCTAATCTATTATAGTCTCTAAATACTAATCCTAATACCAACCCTAATTTAATTGCCAGTTTAGACCAGCATCTTAATTCTAACTACTTTTAAGTCAGCAAGTAGAGCAATAACTTTCACATCATAAAAAATGGCCACAGGTACCATTTATTGAGAACCCACCATATACCAGACTTATTGCTACGTGTTTTACCCACAGCATTTCACATAGGTTCCAGAGATTACCCTAATGTATTTGGAATTATTAGTTCCCTTACCAATACAAGTAAACAAAGATTTAACAAGATCATATAATTTGTGATCACTACTCTTTCTGCCCACAATATATATATTTTACTATTTAATATCTTATTTAGTATTTTATTCCTAAAAGTTCTAAGTAATACTGATTGGAATGAACTCTAAAATTCTGAGCATCTTGAAAGCACATTATTATTGGTTTAGTTTAGATTTTTTTTTTAATAAGTAGTGGTGCAAGACAGAAATCAATCCCCAAAGCCCCAAATCTCCCTTCTCAAAGACCCTATTAACACCTTAAAACATTAAAGTAATTTATGGATGAAGTTAAAATATTCAAACTATAGAAAGAAACAAACTGCAGAGAAAAGCCTCCTGTCCTCAGAGTCGCCATATTGCACAGCCCCAGGGGGCATCATTCTAAATGGAATTGTGTAACACAGCAGCAATGCCTCCCATGGCTTTCCAGAAAAGCAGATAAAATCAAGGTAAATATCTACCAAATTAAATCACCCTGTGTATGTATATGACTTAGGCATGACAATCACTAGACACTTTGAATTTATAATTAACAATAACTATTAAGGGCCAGACTCTCTACTGAGCTCTTTACATTTATTACACATTTTAATATTCACAAGCCCTCTGTGCTGTATTCATTACCCCTGTTACAGATGAGGACAGTGAGGCTTGAAGAAGCAAAATGACTGACACAGGAGCACAAAGAGGGGGAACAAGAGACCCAGACTTTAAAGCCTAAATTCTTAACAGGAAGCTCCTTAGGGATTGGTTCTGAAGGTCATTTGGGCTTGGTTCTGAAGGCGAGAAGGGATGCTGCTTAATATTAGACAAGAGGATGACCCATGAAACTGATGGACTCAGATCGATATAGATGGAGACAATGCAAGGGAGAAGGGATGTAGATAAGTAGATTATAGAAAGAAATGAGTAAAAGGTGAGAGAGTAATAAAGGAATGGAACAAATATATGAGAAGAGACTGGGGAAACTTTTTGTGATAAATTCAAGTGAAAATAAAATCATGCAATAAATATGAGTGTCACTATTGCTCCAGCTACAGGCTGATTGATGTATTATGGAAAGACAGTAGACACATATAATCATCTGCAAACAAAAATGCACATTTTCTCTGTAGCCTCCCCAATGAAACCTCTTCCCATCACTCACCTTGCATTCTGTGCCTCGGCAATGTCAACCCACTTGTAATTTCCCAATCACACCATGTTGTTTCATGCCTCAGTATCTTTGCACATACTATCTTCTAAACCTGAATCACCCATCTCATTAAACCTGATGAAAATTGTGTTTGTGTTTACCCACTCAAACTTTGATTAGGTGTTACCACCTCTATGAAGGAATGAACCCAGTACCTTGAGAATGCTTTGCAAATGCTCTACCTCCGAGCTGCACCTTCAGCCCTCTTTCTTTAAATTTTATTTTTTATCTTATGACAGGGTCTTGCCAAGTTATACAGGCTGCATCTGACCTCAAATTTGTGACTCTCCTGCTTCTGCCTCTCGAGTCTCTGGGATTAAAGGTGTTCACCACCACCGAACCTGGCTGTCTATAAAGCTTTCTGTCTAGAGGTAATTACTTCTTACTAGGTACTACCACTATATTAAATATATACCTCAGTGATTACACTTCTTTCACTATGTTAAAATGATTTGTCTATGTTTTTCTTCTCTAACCGAGGGCATGAATCTCATTATTCCCAGTGCTTAGCTTAGAAAATAGTAGATTCTCAGTTAATTCTGAATTAAGCCAAAATGATATGTTTACAAAAACATAGGCTTGATATGCTATTTTTTCCTCTAAGCACATATATGCATACAACCACACTTTTACTAACAAAGCCTTGAAGGTCTGTATGCCTGTGATCACATGGATAATTATGTGGAGACTGATTTGAATGTACACGTACAAATATTTTCATCCACTTTCTCAAGGCACATTTTGTAATTCTTGAAATTGCCTTTAGAGCATGTTGCATCCTTTTGTATCACTTCACTTGTGGAAAATGTTCATCCTTTGAAGATAGTTTTTAATTTTGAAAACAGCCAAATGTCCTTGGAATCTATACCTTATGGATAAGTTAGTAGTTCTTGATGGGTAATAAAAAAATAAATTTGACTGTAAAAAAATATTAAATGGCTTATAGGTTGACTTATGCATTGGTTAATAAGGTATTTCCCAAAGAGGAATTCTAGAATATTTCTTAGCAGTAGCATTCTGGTCTATTTATACATATAAACTAAGTCAAACAAGTGTTTCACCATTTTGTAATCACATCTGGTGAACAAACAAGCTGTGTTTATGAACACAAAAAGTTACGTCCGGAAGAGAACTCCCTGATCATTCATTTGTACTTCACTGAGTTTCTATGTGTCATGCAGGATACTAGTTGAAATTGGTTTGTTGTTTTGATCTGGTTGTTTTATTGAAGACTAAAAAAAATTCTATAAACTTTCAGATTTATTTTTTTAGTTACAAAATAAAATGCTCAACGGATTCTCTTATCCTGTCTCCAACTTCCACTCTATTTTTGAAACTTATTTTACCTGTGAGGAATAATACAAGAGTCAGGGATAGGATAATATACAGGGATGCAAATACTCAATAATTAAGACCAATTTAACAGTAATGGTTTGCTTTTTAGCATCATAAGGAGGATATAGGTATTAAAAATGCTATGACAAAATTTCATATCTGGTGTTAGTTGCTTGAGAATACAACGGTAAGTAAGTCATGAAATCTACCTTCCAGGAACTCAGTATAGTAGGGAAGATAGGCTTACAAACACATAATTATTGCACTATGTGAACAAGCTACCATAAAATTTATATATAAGGCATACTGGGAACAGAAAAGAGATAGAGATTGAATTTATGGAAAACCTACAGATTAGAAATTAGCCAGGTGTAAAGGGGATGAAAGACATTATGAAAAAGTAACAGCACATGCAGAAACAGTAAAGCAGGAGACAACATAGTTAGGGCTCGACTTTGAATTTATACTAGAGATTGCTCTTTATTCTGCAGACAAGGAGCCACTGAAGGGTTTAAGCAGAGAAATGTCACTGCCAGATTTGCATCTTAGAGCGATAATTCTGGCAGTGGTGGATGGAGTGATAGTAGGACACACATCATTTGATGCAGAAACCTGACTCTGCTGGGGACCACAGATCTGTTCCATGACATTGACTATGACCCACTGAGTGTGGTCTTGTCTTAGCTATTGGTAAAATGGAGATACCACCCATATTACTGTTATAGGAACCAGACACCAACATACAGTGCAAACAGTGCTGTAGGGAGCACGGACACTTAGGTGCACAGCAACCTAAGCTTTGTAGAATAAGGGGTTAGTTAGCCTGACCAGTTATCCAGTTTTCCAGGGACGGAATGTTTTCCAGGATCTCCAGTACTAAAATTAGGAAGGTCCCAGACAAGCTGGGATAGCAGAGACAGTCTTTACTCAGTAGCTCCTGTCACCCTGTCCATCTCCCTGACAACCATCTGGGGTCATCTCAAGGGCAGACTTGAGGAGGAAAGAAGACTGAATTATTTTCTCTGGGACAGTAGAGCTGGGAAGCAGAAGTTGTGGTGAGTTGGAATTGCTAGGCCAATTGAATGGGAGAGGAGAGAAGAAGAAAGACTAAATAGGAGACAGAGGAGAGAGGTTGGCTTCTGGAACAGGATTCCCCCTCCTCTCTCTGAGATCTTGGGTTCTCTCTAGTGGTAAAGAACGCTGGAAACTCAAACAACAAACATTGCAAAGAATGAATGTATATATTTAGCTTTTCATCCACACATAAGTTTTATATATCCATGCGTCTAATTATTCATTCAACATACATGGGTTGCCTATCATGTCCCTGAAACTTTGCATGTGGCATATTAGTCTTTATGCATGGCCCTAAGATGTATATGCATTATTTTCATTTTATAGATGAGGAAAACAAGGTTCAGGAAGTTTGGCAACTTCTATAAGTCACAGATTAATTGGTGAAACAGAGATCTTAATTTAAGTGTGTTTCTAAAGTCTCTGGTCATTCAGGAAACCAGTATACCCATCTGTGCCTACCTGATTAAAAGACTTACCTGTCAAAAACAATACAGATGCCCAGGATATTCTGGGTCTGTAGGTTAATAATGAAGATTCCTGACCTGAGTCCAACAAGTGCTCCCAGGTGATTCCTTGGCCCTAACAATCGTAAGAAATAACTCACCACAGCCTGAATCTCCTGACAGAGAGTGCAGATGCCTGATGGAACCATGTCGGAAAATACCTCGTTAGAACACATTTGTGTTATGATTTCAAACTAAGAAATACAACTGAGTCATTCAACATAATTTTTCTGACTTACTGTCCAGTGATTGCCTAACTTTGTAAAAGTTTACACAAGCTAGCCCTTGCCATCTCTCTGACTTCATGGCCTCACTCTCTCATTTTGGTATCCTTAGACACCAAGCTCATATCTACCCTCAAGCCTTTGCACTGGCTGATCTTTCAAAACAGGAGCACCTCCTTTTATCTGTTCTCTGCTATTCTTGCTTTTGCATCTCAGCTGATAATTTACCTTCTCATAGAAGCTTTCCCATTCCCATGTGATCACTTGTTTTCTGCTGTTTTCTTAATAATTTATCTTTTATTTATTATGTGTATTCTTTCTCCCAGTAAACAGAAGCTCCATAAGAAAAGAAATCCTTTCAATTTTTATCACAGTGGTATTTCCAGAAACTAAAAAGATATTACATATACCATTAATGCCTGGCACATGTTGTTGTTGTTATTAGGTGCCATAAAGTCATTTCTGACTCATAGTGACCTTCATAGGGTTTTCAACGACTGATTGTTTCAAGATTGCCTCAGGAGTGGATTGCCATGTCCTTCTCCCAACCTGGCACATGTTTTGTTGTTAGGTGCCATCCAGTCACGTCCAACTCATAGCGACCCTCATATGGTTTTCAATGGCAAATTGTTTTTCGGGATTGCCTTGGGAGTGGGTTGCCATGTCCTTCTCCCAACCTGGCACATAGTAGGCGCTTACTAAATACTGATTGAGTGGCTGCATGAAAGAGAATATGCTCAATCATTACATTTGGAGAAGAGTATTCAAATTCTTTGATCTTTGCAATTTGATTGTAAACTCAAGAATTTTTATTTAGGGTCCAATATAAACCTCCAACTGTCATTTAAGGCCTTTCCCTCTGGTTCATGAAAGAAGACATCTCATTCTTTTTACTCTCCACTATATAATATCCCTCTAGAGATCTCAAACTGTTATTAAATTGCCCCTCAGCCTTTTGTACATTAGATGAAATATCCCAATTCTTAACTTCCTGCCAGTTCTTTTATCATTTTGGCACATCTCATCTGATCTTTGTCTTGATAGTTGGGTCAAGGACAGGTCCCAGTGGGTAAGCAAGGCCATGGTGGTAGTTATGAATTGAACATGGGATGGTATACCAGACCCCTTTGTATGTTTCTTGCTATTCTTAATTATTAAAGTGTCTTCTTTGGCTAAATCATAGCCAGCTTGTGGTCCATTTTGGCCCTAAGAGCTTTATAAGCCCTGAAGTTCCAGAGCTTGCTATCACTAAAGTAGTATTCCTTCAATAGGTGGTATCTGTTGAAGTCCTCTACTACAGCCTCCAATTTCAGAGCTTCTTTGTGGACTGTGTGCCCCTGCGCACCTGGCAGGTGACAACGATTGCTACTTTTCCTGTGGTTAAGTCAGATATGGGTTCAGGGGGATGTGTTTAGAGAGTCCTTACTACATTCATGAGAAGTCATGACTAGTTTTCTATGGACTCTGAAGGCCTAGAAAGGGCTGTCTTGCTCTAAGAAAGTGGACCATGTTCTGGCTCTAGCTGCATGGAGACACTTCTGACTCTTTGAAGGCAGTGTGGGAGAGCGAGAAAGAATGAGTTTTGCAGTTTGGCTCACCTAGACTGAAATACCAGCTGTGCCACTTTGTTTGTGATTGGTGTTTTCATTTGTTAAATGTTAAGCTTTATTATTGTATTTTTATTTTTTATTTTTGGCAGTGCTGGAGGGTTCAACCCAAGGCATTACACATGCTAGGCAAGTGCTCTATCACTGAGCCACACCCCCAGCTCCATTTTCATTCATTATCTAGCAGGTTCTCACTAAGTTACATAGGCTGCCTGTGGCCTCGAATTCGTGATTCTCCTGCCTCAGCCTCCTGACTCTGTGATTACAGATGTGTGCCACCACACCCAGCAGGCTCTATTATTGTCTATCTTAGAAACCTTGCTGTGAAGATTAAGTGAGCATATTTATGTAAAACTCTAAGCACAGAACTCAACACATGTTGGTTACCTTTCTCCATGCCTCCTTTGCCTTGGAGTCAACTTATGAGGGTTGTTTCCCTGTTCTCTGGGTGTATCACACACTCTTGCCTTGTGCATATTGTCTGAATCTAAAACACTACTTGGATCTACGTGTTCAGTTCCAGTAACATCTTCACTTTTACCCAGGTCTCTTCTGTGTACTGCTCTCTGCTACCCTCGTGTGGCCACCCTGACCCCTTGTCATTCCTGGTCCTCGGCCCCCTCAGTGTGGTGGCTTTGCTGTAATGCAGCACCTTCCCACTGTCTTGGCAGCCCCAGCCTCAGCTCCTCTAAGCTTTGAATGCATAGGAAACATTCTTCGGTTTGATGGACCTTCTCTTCTTGGTAGTATTTTCTCAGTTGTTTTAACCTTCATCCCTCTCTAATGTGTACCTCATCTGTCAGAGATACTACATGCAACCTAGCCTGCATGGCGAGAGTTTGGACCCAGTAAGGCCTCTTCAAGTTTCATATCCCACTGTCTGATCCCTTGATCAACATCACGTCCTCTGTTCAAAGAATGTTGTAAGGACAATGCATTGACATAAAGCTCATTTAGACATAGGAAGTTTAATTTTTCCCCCTCAAATTCAGATCTCCTCAAATAAATAAGGAAAGCATATTTATTCCTGCCTTGCCAAAAGGTAAAAGTGGATTTTGGGTAGCCCCCTGATGTCAGTGTTTCAGAATAAGTAAATGTGGACAGAGGATATATCTACTTTCTCCTTCTTCTAATTGTGTACAATTTCTAGCCCACGGAATGAAGGATTATTTAGGGTAGAATATGTACACTAGTCTGTTTGAAAAATATTGTTGATGAGATTAAAGAGAAATCAATTTGGTGAGGTGGCTTTAAGCCAAACGTGGGAAGATAGGATTTGAAAATGAGGCACTGAAGAGCCTTGCCTTTTTAGGCTTTGCTGTGGATTGAACCAAGGGCCCCACGCATGCTAGGCAAGTGATCTGCCACTAAGCTATATCCTCAGCCTTTGAAGAGATTTATCTTTAATCCGATATCAATTGGAAAAAAATAGTAGCAGGGTGTTTTATGACTGAAGTATTATTTAAATATTAATCCTCATATTTGGAATGATAAAGATGTGCTTATTCTTAATTTGTAAATTCAATGCATCATTATGCTAAATCTCAATAAGATATTTTATGGAACTTGGCCAGCCAATGCTAACATTCTCTTGAAAAAAAATTGAGAATAGTCATGATGTTTTTAAACAAATGGGGATTGGGGGGGAACAAATTTTCCACTTATCCTAAGTTATTTTAAAATTATAGTAATTAAAACAGTGAGAAGAGACAGCAAAGTTACAAACCAACTTGAGAATTAGAGTCTGAAGAAGAGTGCTTCCTTCCTCATATAACCCACTTCTAATTAGTAATGAAGAACTAGCTGTTAAATGTTGTTAGGATAATTGGCTATCTACTTGTCAGCTGGGGTAGGGTAGGTCTAGTCTTTTCTTATACCGTGTACAGCTATGTTTTTCAGATGGACTTTGCTAAATTTTATTAACTATACAATACTAATATATTTTTTAAAACTTTAGAAAAATATATCTAATCTCAGAGTGGGAAAGATCTTCTTAAGTAGGACACTAATCTCAAAACCCACAAAGAAAAGGACTGACAAGATTTACTGCATGATTTACTTTATTAACATTATTATAGACACCACAGATAGAATTTAAAAGTAAATTCCAGAGTGGGAAAATTTTATTTACTACAGTATACCAAAGTGTTTTAAGTCTATAATCAAAATATCCAATAAGTAGACATAAAAAAGCAAATGAGCCTATAGAAAATTGGGCAAAGGATATGAGTAAGAATTCTCAAAAACTGCAATTGTCCAATAAACACGTGAAAAGATGATCAACTGCATTTGGACTTTGAGAAATATAAGTTAAAGCACCAAAGAGACCTAGCTTGTTAAAAAGCAACAGAGACCCATCAGGTTGTTAAAAAGTAAAGTGATGGATAATATTCAGTGTTGGCAAGCATTTGGGGAAATAGGCCCCTTCATAGATTATGAGTGAGAATGTAAATTGGCAAGCTTAGTTTTTGGAATTATTTTGGCAGGAAGTATCAAAATTAAAAATGGAAATACTAAAGGTGCTATTTCTACAAATTGTGCTATAGATCTATTCACACATGAGTGCCAAGATTCATGTACAGAGGTGTGTATCACATCATTTTTTCCAGTAGTGAGAAATTGAAAGCAACCCAAATATCCATCAATACTGAATTGGTGCAATAAATAATGCTATGTCATACTTTGTAATAACACATTACAGTTAAAAAGAATGAGGTAAATTTGTATGTGCCAACATGGAGAAATGCCCAAGATGTATTGTTAAGTTAAAATACAGAGAAATACACATACTGTTATTTCACTTTTGTAAAATAGGAGACAGCCTAAGTGATACATGAAAATGTGTTACATTTTATGTATATATAAATGTGTATTTAAGTAAATGAATAGCTACTTACTGGCTGTGTAACCTCAGGCAAGATACTTAACCTTCTTAGCATTTTATTTTCCTTATATGGAAAATAGAGACTAATTGTACATTTGCCCTACGGCTATATGATGTGAAGATTAATTAATCTACTTAAAGTGATTTTAATAGTGCCTGGAACATAGTAGGCAATTAATTAGCATTTTATTATTGAGATCCATATTAAACTTGGAAAATTATTTCTAATAATAATAATTTATTAGGGCTGGGCGCAGTGGTGCATGCCTGTAATCCCAGCAATTTGGGAGGCAGAGGCAGGGGGATCGCAAGTTCGAGACCAGAGGCAGTCTGAGTAATTTAGCAAGACCCTGTTTCAAAAAGTAAAAAAAAAAGTGGACTGAGCATGCAGTTCAATGGTCCACCACTTGCAAAGCATGCAAGCGCAAGGCCCGGGGTTCAACCCCCAGTACTGCAAATAAATAAATAAATAAATAATGAAGAAAACCAACTTATTAAGAGTGAGAGGTGAGGCTTAAGGCATAAGGGAGAGTAATTATTTATATTATATATGCGATCTTTTTACAATGTTTGTGGTCTTATGTATTGAATGATTAAAAATTAAAAATTTAAAATCTTATGCTAAAATCAGTTAAAAGATGATTCAGAAATTCAGGGACAAGCAAAACAGTCCTCAGTGAGAAGTTGCATTGGAAATGGAAAGGAGGTGCTTTATCTGGTGAAGGGGAAAGCAGAAGTAGCTATCAGCTCTGGCATTTGAGTGACTTGAAAAATACTGAGCCATGGAAATAGTGGAGACAGGAGCAGCTTTTTGTGGGATGTAATATTTTGGGATGGAGGAAGATTAGTGTTTTAGTTTAGGTTGTTATAACAGAATACCATAGTCTGAGTGGCTTAAATATCACACATTTATTTCCCATAGTTTTGGAGGCTGGAAGTCTATGATCAAGGTGCTGGATGATTTAGTTCCTGGAGTGGAACTTCTTCCTGTTTTGGGATGGCTGTCTTCTCACTGTTCCCTTGCAGAATGAAGAAATAAATCCTCTCTCTTGGGTCTCTTCCCACAAGGGCACATCCCATTCATGAGGTCTCTGCTCTAATGACCTAATTACCTCTCAAAGGACTACATCCAAACACTACCACACTGGGAATTAGGGCTTCAACATATGAATTTGAGAGAGATACAAACATTCAACCCATAGTATTTACTTTTGTTTTAAGTTATATTGAATTTAAGCTGATAGGAACCCATCTAATAAGAAATATTCAGTAGGCTGACTATAATAACTGAAATGCTGGAGAAAGTTAAATGTTCTGCTACTTTGAGGTAGAACAGTAGAAAGGGTATAAATTTCTCAGGTTTCCTTTTAAGACTTGCCATCTAATATTTCCATTATAAAAAATTAAGAATTTTGATATTATGGAATGACCTTAGGAGAGGAAGATAGAGATCTGTTCCAGTGGTTTTGTCTTTTTATTCTTTTTTTTTTTTTTGTAAACATTTATTGGACAACCATCATGTACCAGGCTCAGATTGTCAAGAGAAGAAAGGACTCAAGTTGTTCACCATCTGGTAAGGAGACAGACATGCACAAATTAATTGCAATATAGTGTTCTCAGTGCTTCAATGGGCTGAGGTTTAGCTCAGTTGGTAGAGTGCTTCTCTGTGGTTTCTGAGGTACTGGGTTTGATCCCTAGCACTGCAAAAATGGGAGAACAACATGGCAATCCATTTCTGAAGCAATCCCAAAATAATCAGCCATTGAAAACCCTATTAGGGTCTCTTATGAATTAGAGATAAATCAATGGCACCTAACAATTACAAGTGCTTCAATAGCCTTACGCACAGGTTGCAGGAATGGAGTGAAGATGAGTGTGATACAATCTGTTTGGGGTTGTGGTGAATATTAGGGAAGATACAGAAAATAGGGTGACTGATCTGGGTCTTCAAGGAGGATAAGCAGTGTTTCAGACAGGTATGAGGTGGGGAGAAGAGAAGGGCATTCCAGGAAAAGGAAACATCACTGCATACCAACATATGCTAATATGGAAAATGAATCTCCAATCCCCTTTTTTTTTTCTTATTTAGGGAATTGTTAGTACTTTGGCATTGTATATCATAGAGGAGGGATAGGGGTAGGAATAATAGTAAAAGAACTTGAAAAAATGGACAAAATCAGATTTCTTCTCTAGGCAACAGAGAAATAAGAAACATTGAATTTTGCTTTCATGAAAATCACAGTCACTCTGTTGGTGATATGAGAGATGAGTGGAAAGGTGGCAGGGATGGTTGCAGGTAGATGGTAAGGAGTAATTAAAATATTAAAATAATTCTGATTATAGAGAATGAACTGTCTAAACTAAGACAAAAGCATTGAAGGGAACGTGAGGAATGGATTCAAGAGCTATTCAAGAGACAGAATGGATAGACCTGAATAGGAGATTGCATTTGGAGGATAAGAACAGAATTTCTAGCTTAAGTGACTGGATGACCAGTTTTGTCTCTCCAATACTGCTGCTTTTATCAAATCAATCTTCTCCTTTCAATTCTCTATTATGTAGCCAGTCCTATTACTGGGGTTCTGATTTCCATTAGAACTTATCTTAGACTACTACAAAAGCCTCCTTGCTGTGCCTCTTGATATTACCCAGCACACACAGCCAGAGAGCTCTATCTAAAATGCAGATAAACTCGTAGTTCTCTCACTTACTTAAAACCCTTCACTGCCTCTGCATGTCTTGCAGGATTAATTTGTTGTTGTTGTTGTTGAGGTACTGGGGATTGAACCCAGGTCCTTGTGCTTGCATGCTTTGCAAGTGCTGGGCCACTGAGCTGCCACCTCCAGCCCATTTTTTTTTACTTTTTTGAGACAGGGTCTCACTAAGTTATGCAGTTATGCTTTTGGTCTTGAATTTGTGATCCTCCTGCCTCTGCCTCCCGAGCCACTGGGATTACAGGCATGTGCCACCACACCTGGCTGAGGATTAACATTTTTAATATGACCTAGAAGGAGCTCCCTTATCTGATCTTTTCAGCCACCTACGCTGTCATTTCTTGCCTTTGGACTTCAGCAACATCTCATTTCTTATAGTTTCTTGCACACATGGTATTTGCCTGTATTTTACTCATGCTGTCCTCTCTTCTTAGAGTGACTTTCTTCCTGAGTCCCTGCCACCTCCACCCACCACAGTGTCTTTCCTGACTCCAGCCATTTATTTTGTGCATGAGTTAACAGCTATTCTTACTTAACCTCAGCATAGGTCCATAGCTCTAGAAAAACCATAGCCTCTTCAGACTGAATTAGTTTACCCATTTTTGGTTTTACAGCATGCTGAACATATCTCTATAGTTGGACAGTGTTTTTGATGAGTCTGTTTATTTTTGTTTCTGACTATGACTTTATTAAGGGCGTACATGGTATTATCATTCTATCTTCAATGTCTACCACATTTCTTGATAGGTAGTAGGTGTTATGGTTTGGATCTAAATGTATCCCCAAATGTCACCTGTTTAAATTTTGGGTGCCAGTTGAGTGCGGTGACACACACCTATAATCCTAGTGATTCAAGAGGCCAGATGCAGCATGTGTAACTTAGAGAGACTCTGACTCAAAAACAGAGAAGAAAAATAACAGGCTGGTGGGTGCAGTCTAGCGGTAGAACACTTGCAAAATATGTGCAAGACCCTGGGTTCAATTCCCAAGTCCTGCAAAAAAAAAAAGGAGAAAGAGAAAGAGAAAGAGAAAGAGAAAGAAAGAAAGAAAGAAAGAGAAAAGAAAAGAAAACTAAGAGAAAAGATTGATTCTCTAGCTGGTGGTGTTTTCCTGGGAGACTATGAAACCCTGGAAGGTGGGATCTAGCTTAGCAGAAGTGAATTACCAGGGACAGGGGCAGGCCTTGAGAGGTTTCTACCTGGACTTGGGGCTCTGGTTGCTCTATTTGCTTCCTGGCTGAAAATATGTAAGGTGATCTGCAATGGGACCCTGCCACCTGCCACTGCCATGTCTGCCCTGCTGCCATTATGGACTGATCCTTTAATTGTGAGCCTCAAAAAAATTTCTCCCCCATATTTCATCTGAGTTTCTCTGCCATAGCAGTGATGAGCTGACTAATTTATAGTAGAAGTTTATGAACTTGGAATAAACAAATTAATAAATGATTAAGTAGATAGTGGTGCTACCATTAACTGAGTTACTGTATTTTGAAGCACAGATTTATGGAGAAATAGAAGTTCAGGTTGCTACTTTTTGCAGTTGAGATACCTGTGAGTCATACAGGGATGGTAGTGCAAAGGCAGCTGAGTCCACATGTCTGGATTTCATGTGATGTCTGTTTTTAAGATATATATATGGAGGTTTTCAGCTTTTAGTTAATAGAATGTGCCATGGTGCCATCTAATGTTCCTCAGGGAGAAAATATGAAAGAAGAAATCCAAAGCACACTTTAGGACAGTGTTTTTGACATAAATAACAGAAAAGGTTGCATTTTTTTGCATCAGAAAGCACATGCTTCGTGGATGTTGAGTATTCCCCAGAGGTATGTGTATTAGGGGCATGGTTTGTAGGTATTGGGAGGTGGTTCCTTTAGGATGTGGGGCCTAGTTGGAGGTCTAGGTCACTGAGAATGTGCCCTTGAAGGAGATTGTTGGGTCCCAGCCTCTTTCCCCCTTTGCTCGCTGGATCATGATAAAAGAAGTTTTGCTCTGCTATGCATTTCTCAACATTGCTACCTAGCACACCCAGCAGAGGCCCAGATCAATGAATCCACCTGATCTTGGAATCTCCAAAATTGAGAGCCACAATAAACCCTTTCTCTTTATAAGTTAATTATTACAGACATTTTGTTACAATGATGAAAATCTGACTGACACACATGCCCATATGTATACATATACATGTACCTGAAACTAAAATTTCATAAAATAACACATGGTGTTTTTAGAGGATGATACCCCCTGATATGTTCCTTTTTATTCTGTCCTGTCGTATCCTATTATTTCTTGTTTCTTTGATTTAATGATATAAAAACGCTATTAACATTCTGGCTTACATCCTGATAACAGTGCTTTCTGGGAAACCAATAGTTAAGAAGGAAGAGGAGAGGCAGTTAAAGGAGACTGGAAAGAGGGGACTGAGTAATAGTTAGTCAGTAAGAGGAGAATGGTCCCAGAAACCTGAGCAGTGAGTATTTTTCAGAATGAAGCTGTGGTCACTAGTGTGAAATGCTAGAGGAAAGTGAAGTGAGGCTATTGAATTTGACAATTAGGAAGCTATTAGTAACTTAGGACACTTTAGCTGAGGACACTTTAGCAGTGATTGGATGGAAGTTGACTGAGGAGGGAGTGAGAGAAAGGGAAAAGGGCTTGAGCATCGGTTATTATATCAACAGAGACTGTCAGGCACTTGTTCGCTAAAGATTTTCCCATCCTTTACCTCATTTGTTCCTTATGAAGACCTTACAAGGTAGGTATTATTACTTGTGTGGATTTTTAAAGTCAAATGAGTCATCTGAGTCTCAGAGAAGGTCATTTAGATGCTTGAAAGTACCGATTATCACGCAGTAAGTTGCAGAGTTTGGATGTAAACCCTGCTCATCTCACCTTTGAAGTCTGTAGCTTTCTGATTGGATCATAACAGTTAATGTAGTTTTGTAATATTGAGTAAGTAATTAAGTTTCTATGGGCTTGAGTTTACTAATCTATATAATTATAGTTGTAGAGGGTTGACAAAAATTATAGACTATAGAAATATAGAAAATAAAGAGCAAACATTCAGTCACTTAGCATTTTCAATTTAATCTTCAAACTAGTTTGCCTAAAATTTATAAAAGTAATAAGAGCATATGAAAAAAATTAGCTGATGCATAAGGTTAAAAGAGATTTAGTTATTTTAAAATTATTTTCCATTTTGAGTATTCTGTGATTCCAGGAAGAGGTTATTCTATCCTTTTAATCTTCTGGTTTATCAGTTAAGACTAAATATAAAGCATTTTATTTTTCTCCTCACTGCCTTTCCCCATATTCTTTGTATACAGACTATCTTGAGGAGTCAAGAATGATTCAGTGACACTGTAGTGAAAAGAGCATTAAATTAGGAGCTATAAAGCCTGGAACTGAAGACCACCTTGTAAATGACTTGATACTTGGCTTTAAGTAAATTGCTTTATTTATCTGGACATGAGTTTTTTATTTTTGGGTCTTTTTGTTTCTGGTAGTCTTAGGAGGATTAAACCCCGACCCTTGCACATGCCAGGCAAATGCTCTACCTCTGAGCCATAACCCCAGCCCCTCTTTTTAAATTTTTAATTTTGAGATAGGGTCTCACTAACTTGCTCAGGTTCCTCTGGCCTCAAACTTGTGATCCTGCTGCCTTGGCCTCTTGAGTCACTGGGTCTACAGGTGTGAGCCAGGGCACCAGCAGTTTCCTGTATTTGAATTTATTGTAATTTGGAAGAGAGTGAGCCATTAAAGAAGAGACCATACAGAGTTAACTTACCTGAAGCCACTTGTTCTGACTTCTATGCACCACAACCTTTTATTCTACTCTGTGACCCTTCCCAGACCTGCCTTGACCTCTCAGCCTATGCTTAGAGCACCAAAGATGGGGAAGAAATGTGGTAGGAAAGGTTTCAGAATCTTGCTTCCTGGAACAAATCACGCTGGGATCAACACAAGCCTTTCAGCAGGATCTTCTATTGGAGGCCACCTATAGTGAACAGAGGTCAGCACACCGAGCTATAGCTGGTCCCAGCCCTACCACTTATGAGAAAGCAATTTTGAGATAACCATGTAATGTCTTGGATCAAATTTTTTCTTTTGTAAAAGGAAGAAAATGATAATATTCTTCCCACAATCTAGGATGATGATAAAATGAGATGAGGAATGTGGAATATTTATTGTCATTATTACTACCGTTCATAATGTCTCTTAGAATCATAGATGGGTAGCATGAAGAGGGCCTTGACAATTCACTCTTACCTTCTAGAGGAGGATTATCTGAGTCCATAGGAGATGAACTGGCTTACTCCAGTTAGAATGTTTCCCCCATCTCTGTCTTCAGTGTAGAGACTGAATATTCTATACGGACAGACTTTAGTGAGCTGTGCCTACTTAGGTAATGAACAACTATTGTATAAGAATGAAACCTGTATAGGCCCTGTTGTGAGTTGTCAGATATAACCTTCTGGGGTAAAGGTGAGTTTAGTGTCTGGGATTGAAACTTCCCTGGTTATACTTGGTTTAATTAAACTGATGCAGTGTGAAAGAGGAACATCTTTCTCTCCTTGCCATTGTGGAATCTATTTTACTGTTTACCTCAAGGCTCCTTCCAGGGTGAATATGAAGAAGTAGTGTGTTAGGTGCTGTCAAGTCAGGTCTGACTCACAGCGACCCTATGTACAAAAGAAGGAAACACTACCAACACTGTGCCATGCACGTGATCCTTTTATGTTGAGCCCATTGTTGCAGACACTGTGTTTCTTCTCATTTAGAGTTGTGCCACATCAGGAAAAGGAGGTCGCAGGGGATCTACTCCATTCCTGTCACTAAGGTCCGTTCTACTTTGAGGAGGCAACTCTTCCCCAGTGGTTTCTTGAATGTTTTACAGACTGAGGGGCTCACTTCCTAGCCCTGTTTTAGTGTTTCTCTGCTATTTATAGGGTTTTCACTGGCTAATTGTTTTGGGAGTGGGTTGCCAGGTCCTTTTCCCTAATCTATCTCAGTCTGGACACTCAGCTGAAACCTGTCCACCATGGATGGCCCTGCTGGTATCTGAGATACCAGTGGCATAGCTTTCAGCATCCCAGTGACATGCAAACCCCCACAGCACAACCTGCTGACAGACAAGTGAGGGTGTAGAGTAGTAACAAGCAGATGACAGAAAGTCCAATTTACTGATTAGGTGATACAAATGTTTTTATTAAGTTCTTGGCCTATAACCACAGATTATTGACTCTGTAAGTATCTTTTCTCTAGTTCTTTGGCTCCTGGCCTAGAGTATCTGTCTCTTTAAGGCCTTGGGTCTCAGTAACTGTGAAGATTAAGGAGCTGGTTCCCAGTCCATCCCTGTGGTAACTCAATGCCACGGGGATTAGCAGGGCCCTACTCTGGATCTCCCAGTTTTAAATCCTTTGGCACACAGAGTTTTAGGCAAAGAAATAAAATAGATGCAGGTTTGCTGTAGAACCAGGTAGAGCCCAAGGTGTCTGGAGGTGAACAAGGGGAAGAAGCAAAGGTCATTCTGAACAAGAGTCAGGAATCTGGTGCCCCATGGACTATGTGGAAGGACATTCCGAAGAGCTGCCTCAGATTGAAGACATAAGAAGGAGAAAAGACCAGATGGTTGGTGAGCAATGTCTAAAGAGTGAAAGCTAGAGGAAGGAAAAAGGACCTAAGGATGAAGAGCTCATAGTTACTATGATTTTGGATCCATGAGGCAGAATAAAATGAGAGAGGGATTTGGACGCCTGGGAGAGCCTTAGGGATGATGAACAGTTGGGACAGAGATAGAAAAGAGCAGTGGGCTAAGGCAGTGGGAGACCAGGAGCAGTGAGCTTGGAGAAGAATGTTTCAAGCAGATGAATCTTAGGACACAGAGAAGAGAGGAGCAAAGACCTAGAACTGAACCTATAGTGACTCAGTGATAAGAGGATTAGGGTATGCCAACTGCAGAATGTGGGGAGAGGTAAGAAGGACATGAATTGGGAGAGGTATGGCATGAGGGGAAAGGAACATTTTAAAGCAAGACATTATGAAGATTTTGAAGCTTGAGGAAGGAGAAATTGTTGAGAGGGGAAGGAAAAGCTGTAAGATAACAGGACTAGAGACCTGAGCACACAAGAAGATAAAGGCCTAGGGTGAGACACACAGGCATAGAGAGTCTGTATCCAAAAGATGATAATGGGGGTTGAACTGGAGAGTGAGTACCAGTAAATTAACTCATTTGCCAGAAGGTCTGGGTGAAGCAGAAAGATTCCTCTCAAATTTCCAGAAACATCTGGTAGAACATGATATCTATAGCCCTTCTGTTTGCTAAACACTCCTATCCTCTTCATCCTTTTTGAACAAAAAGAGACTTCGTATCTTTGGAGATATACGCTCTAGAATTCTCTACACCATTTTATGGAAAAGGGTGGCAGATATAGGAGAGAAGTGACGAAGAAAGGGAGATTCTATCTCCAAATTCTTCACCATTCCTCAGATTCCTTTTGGATGGATGGATTCCACTGTGTACAGACTCCATCGTGTAATTCCAGAGGTCCAGGGCATTGTCAAGGTAGACTGTTTCTGGGATATTTGTAGCTTATTTGGGCTGGGCTAGGCCTGGAATGGCTTCTGAAAGTTGAATGGTATGGTTAAAGGAAAATTTGCTCTGCATTTGCCTTTCTTTAGTTTAATTCTCAGGTTTAATTATTAATGGGATTATTTCAGCTTTTCCTTCTGAAAGGATAGGAAAGGGGCTGGAGAAGGAACAAACAATCAGCTTATGGGGTACAGAAAGAAGGAAATGGGAGACTATGGGACATAAATGCTTCATTATGATGGGCAAGAAAAATATGTAAGAGGAATAGATAAGCGAGTATGGAATATGATTCCATAAGGGCAAAATGTCTGGAAAAGAATGGAAGGGACTTTGTGTTGTTGGTATGTCAATTTTGCCCTTCCTTAGGGGATAGAGGATTATGAACTGAACTGAACATCTGTGAGTTCTGTAAAGTAGGCCTAACACAATAGGCCCTGACATTGCAAAACACTTTTCTCACCCATCCTGGGAAGTGCTCATAACAGCAATGAAGTGGGCTGACTCCTAGGGGTGAGATAGTAATAGGGAGCTGACAGCAGGTAGGGGTATGAGAAAAAGCATGCAGAAACTACTTCTAGAGGGATGTGAACTGATATGGCTTGGGGTGTTGTGTTATGGTATTGTTAGGTGCTGTTGAGTCAGGTCTGACTCATACCAACCTTATGTCCAATAGAATGAAGCACTACCTGACACTGTGCCATGAACATGATTGCTTTTATGTTTAAGCCCATTGTTGTAGCCACTGTGTCAATCCATGTAGTTGAGAATCTTCCTTTTCTTAAATTTTTTTGTTGACTGCCACTCTCCCAAACATCATATCCTTCTCCAGGGATTGATCCCTCCTGACAATATGTCCATCTTTGCTTCCAAGGAGCACTCTGGCTGCACTTCTAGGATAGATCTGTTGGTTCTTTTGGTAGTCCATGGTATATTCAGTATTTGTCTTCAGCACCATAATTCAAAAACATCAATTCTTCTCCTGTAGTGTGGTGGAGACTGGGGAATTAAAGCAGAGTATCTAATGGCTATGCTATCCAAATAAGTATTTCACTGTCTTACTCCAATAATATTCCTTAGCAGTTACAACATGGACTTGTTGGTATAGGTATGTTTAAGAAATCTGTAAGAACATCTTAGAATGTTGGATTTAATTGTATTTGTTTCTAAACCAAAGGGAAAATGTTCTTTGGCATTTATCATATGTTTCCCAGCAACATTTTATGAATGAAGTAATGTATGAACATCGCCAGCTTGTCTGTAGGGTCATAGAGTGGTATCCAATTAGAGGCATGAGTAATGTTTGAGTCATAGATCTTTGGAGAACTAAATCAGTATATTTTTTTGGAAAGGGAAATACTTATCTTCTTAAGAGTTTACATAAACACAGACAACATGTATCAAGTTTAAAAGAAGAAAAAGAGGTACTGTCCTCAGTCATCTTGAGTGGCTTAGTCTCATCTTTCCTGTCCCTTTAAATTATAGCTTTATGATTGTTCCCCTGTGTGTTTTAAAATTAAAACCTTAGCTATGAGACATTATTCACGGTATCAAGAAGTTGGTCTGATATATGGGTGATAAAGCAAAACTGGAGATGTCAGAGGACAAAGTCCAGAGTATTTTTGTTGGTACAGATTATAAGTAATCATGGAAAGACTCATTGACTGTAGGTATTTTTTGGAGAGATTTCTGTGGGGTAGTAAATGGAAGGTGAAGGAAGAGTATTCAAAGGGAAGAAAGTGACCCAGGCAATAGGGTTGGAAATTATATCTTAAGGACTAGAGAAAGGAAGGGGACAAGTACTTTGCACCATGAAATCTCAGCTAATCCTTACCAAATAGCATATAATATTGCTCTGTATTTATAATGATGACATGGGAGATCAGAAAAATTAGTTAATTTTCTCAGTGTCTTGAAGGACATAAGCTATACAGCATGTTATTGAAACTGATTCTATGCTTCCAGAGTTATAGTCTTTATATAGATTTGGAAACTTGATGCTTTATTTGGTGGGCAATAGACTAATTCCTTCTTTTCTTCCATACATCTTTTAGAGTCATTTTTACTTTGGAATTTGCCTATAGAATCTTTGACGGTGGGACCATGTCATTATTTATCTTTCACTATTGCATCCCCAGAACCGAGTGAGAACATTGCAGACCATGAATGATGCTCCTAGAAGGAACTGGAGAGATAGGCTTCTACCAGGGGTTGTAGAAGACACGTAATCTAAGAGGCAGTGAAGCTTTGGGCAGAATTACGGGACTGTTGATTTCTTGGGTATAGGATGGTATCTTTATGAACAGCAGCTGTTATGGTGTGTGTGTGTGTGTGTGTGTGTGTGTGTGTGTCTGTGTGTGTGTGTGTGTTTCTAAGGCAACACTAAGCCTGGCTAGAAGCATCCTGAGAATCTAGCCTTGCCTTTCTTTGCAACAGTGACTCCTTGCTGGGCTTGGAGTTAAACTACATGTTACAGACACATGGACACCTTGGCCTGCTCCTTGGCCAGCACTTTTTGTTAGCCACTCAGAGTAATACAGTCTCTGTCTGGCACTCAGTGTGTGGGTCAGGTTCTTGAAGTTGTCTAGGGTACATGAGTGAAGAAAAACCCACTCTGTACCTCTTTGTCCTAGGTTTATTATACATGCCATCAGTTTCATTTTTCTGAGCTCCTGTCTCTAGGTACTATATGGAAGGCAAGCCTGGTTGTTTCTCCCAGTAGTAGAAAGGATATTCTGCCTACAACCCTGCCTGACTGCATTGCCTCGTCATGTTGTCTGCTGGGTCTTCTTCTTGGGAGTACAGGAATGGGTAGGGAAGTGTTAGATATAATTGCAGTTTTAAGAGTTAGAAACATCCTTAAAGGTCTTCCAATCTAAGCATTCTGTGGAGTCATATGGCTTCTTTACTTCCCTATTACCTGGTTGCACAGGCTAGAACTACCTTGGGTTGTGATTGGCGTCTGCTGGCAGTGTCCAGACCTGTCGGCTATGGAAACATGCAGTGAGGGAAGAGGAAGGGAGTCTGAGCAGGCTTTCTGCTTTTATTGTAACTTTCTGAGTGAGAGTAGGGTGGTGAACACTGAGTCGAATCTTTAAGTCAGTGCATTGTCATTAGGAGCATAGAGGCCAATTATCCCAGTGTGTCTGGGAACCAAATAGGAGAAAATGAGCAGAAGGTGAGGTAAAGAAGGACTTGGATTAGGCATTCAGAAAAACTAGACAGTGTAAATTATAAATAACAATGGTTATGGAATATGTTTTCTCCAGGAGGCATTTTAACATAGGAAACATTCTCTTGAATCTGAGCTGAGTGTTTATACATGGTACTGGAGGGATGGTCAGTTTAATTGGACTAGGATGCTTGTAGCAAGACCAGACAACTGTGAAATCCTCCTTCCTGAAATTAGGCAGCCCTGGAAGAAAAGCAGCGACTTGGGTCTGAGGAAGGGGTGGTGGTGGGGAGGGACACAGTTACTCACGAAAGGATGTGTGAAGGATACCAGTATTTCACCAGAGAACTGCCATCCTCCACCCTTGCTCTCTCGTTATATGTATACATACATACTCTCTCTCCCTCTCTCTCTCTCTCTCTCTCTCTCTCTCTCACACACACACACACACACACACACACACACACACTGTGCTTCTCCATCTCCACTCCCATTCTTAATTCTAGAGAAGATGAGGGAACACCATAACAGACTCCTCGTACCTCTTCTCTGGGCTTGACAGATAGAATTCTTAAAGCTGAGAACCAGACCAGTCTCTTGCAGCCTAGATTTCCTCCCGTTCTCTGCTGCCTGCTGTTCACAATGTTACTTTCCAGAAGCAGCTCCTTTGTCTCTGCGATGGAAGGCTTTCCTGAATTCCCCAGCTTTTCTAGCCCCTGCCTGAGAAGAGCTGGACTGGGATGAAACCATAGTGAGGGAATGGGGTTAGAGATAGAGAGGCTTCTGCCGGCTCCACCAGGCTGGGTGCGTCAGCTTCATTAGCATGAGAATGGAAAGCCTTTCCTGTATCCTCCCTTAGGGATGGAGAGGAAAGCAAAGGCTCTAGCTCTGTTTTACTCTATCAGGGATGCTGGGAGTGGGAAAAATGACAACTCACATTCCTCCAATCCTCTGAGAATCCCAGGACCCACGGTATTGAGAAAAGCTTTGATGGAGCCGGCTGGTGGATCTCCACTCCAGATTTTCCAGCTGTCCCTGTCCCCCCACCGCTCAGAGAGCAGGATGCTGAGATGGCTCGGTGATGCAGAAGGTATGTGCTTTTTCAGTTCTGGTGCTGATGCTGTGTGTGTGGTGAGGTCTCTGTGGCGCAATGGACGAGCGCGCTGGACTTCTAATCCAGAGGTTCCGGGTTCGAGTCCCGGCAGAGATGGTCACCTGGCAGGTGCCTCTTTTATTTTGAATGTTGTCATGCTAGGTTAGTAATTATATTTATTCATCCCTAGAGGCTCTGGGAAGAAAAAGGAAAGCCCATTCCTTGGGAATTCCAGACCTCCTCTCCATTTCACTTCTATCCGTCTTCATTCTTTCTCTGTTCTTCCCTTACTGATTTTCATTGTCTAGTGGATACTTGGATGCCTGCTGTATCTCTCTCCTCAGCCGGACTGACACAGCCTTTGGATCCTTTGCGTGGTAATGAGATAATAGGCATGGAGCGACCAAGATGCCAGGTCACAGGTTTGGAAGAACTGTGGTTCTTCCCTTTTACCTCTGAGAACCCAAAACGGGAGACACTCAGATCCAAGGGGGAAATGCCCAGCTGTCCTCTAAGGTAATAATCACCTTGACCAAGGTGTTCTTTTTTGGATCAGGAGATGGTTGGGGTCATATGGAGAGTGATTTCCTGCACTGTCTTTGTCAGCTACACTTTTGCATCCCTAGGGCTTTCAGGACTAAAGTGCATCTCTCATTTCCTCATCTGTAAGGTGAAATGTAATCATTAATCTCTGTGTCAGTGGAATAAACAACACAGCAACCCACTAATTGTCAGCAGTAGGCTGAATGAGCTTGTCTTTAGAATGTTAAAAACCTTAAATGCTCTTTGCTGTGAAGTTTGTTGTACTCTTCCTGTTTTCAAGGCAAGCTTTGAGTGTTATGTGTGAATGTAATTTTTATAATTCCCAATTTCCAACAAGTCACAGTCTCACCTTCTTTCACTCTGCATTCATTTCTGCTATATGTCTCTGTGTCATCCAATGGGCCAAATTCAGCCAGATTGGGAGCTTGGTCAGACTGGGATATAACTTGGGTTTCTATTTTGAGTTGGTCTGGATCTCTCTCTTGCACATTGCTACCTCTAGCCTATTAGCTAAAAGGAGCTGCCCTTGGCAAGAACTGCCCTCCACCTTAGGTGAACCCAGGAAACCTGAGAGGATAGCTTTTCCTGTCTGCTGGAGAGAGTGGAGAACATCTCTCCCACGTGGGACTCTTTGGATGGGTGACCAGAGGACACAGCTGTGCACTTTCACTCTAAGGAAGCTAGGGTACGAGGGGGAGGATCCATATGTGGATTTAACCAAACCATGCTAAGAGGTAAGGGACTGATGGGGCACACAGAGACTCTGGGTGGAGGTTGGTGGTTTTCGTTCATCACATGCATTTTTGTAAGAAGTTAAACTTTTGAAATTATTTTGAAGCAGATGGTAATTTAAACAGACTTAAGATTCTCACAGTAAGAGCCAACATAGCCTTAACTTTCTGAGTTGCCTTGGTGAAATGCCAGTTATTTATTGCTCACCAGCCATGTGAATATACCCTTTGGAGGATACTGGTGTGTACCAAAAATTATTTAAAATCCCTTTCTCCTTGATGTATTTGCTTTAAGCACTGATATGAAGGGAACTAGTGAGTGCGGAGTAGAGGGAAGGAAGCAGTAGAGAGTGTAGGGAAGGGATGTGTCACATTTTCTAAATATATTCCCAATACAACATGTCTTTTTACTTCCCTATCTCAATCTATCTTAATGGGGCTGCTCAACAATAACGGTTCTGAGAGAAGATGAAAGTTGTTCCTTTATGAACTGTTAAAAGTCAGGGCAAGGGTATGTGTTCATTCTTGCCCACTCTAAGGTTTGTTCATATCTAGAAACTTGCTAGGAATAATGATCAGCCTCAATGGAATCATGGGGACAATGCAGGGGGTGGGAACAGGGAAGGGTGGTGCCCAAGTAGCCATTGCATTGGGATTTGTTCATGGTTGATCAGGTCATGATGCAGCCAGCCCCTTAAGTGAAGCTCTATATCAGTGAGAATTAAAATGCACAGTAGTCCCTAAGCCTGATTTTAGCTTGTCATTTCTACTTTCTAATATGAAATCCAAAGACCTTGGTGTAAGGTACAGTTTTGCCAAGTTACTAAACTTCTGAACTTTAATTAATTAACTTATTTATAGAAATAAAGTTGTATTATCTTTCCTATAAATGTGAAAATGGATGAGAAATTCCCTTATAAAGATCTGTGTAAATATACAGGCTATGTCGGTTTTTGGGTTGCTTTTGTCTGTCTTCTCAGCATGTGGGAAAGAAATCTGGCCGCAAAGTAGGGAAATGAGAGGGTCTGAATTATCAGCTCCTGCCTGGACCATTCCAGCTGGCTGTGTGCTATCAGCTGGGGCCAACATTGACCTGGGACTCCTAAGAAAGTGGAAAGATTGAATGTTTCTGGCTGATGAGGTCTTCAGAGGGCAGATGACCCCTCTGTGCCTCACAGAGGGAACTTCATCTCAGCAAGATAGGGAGAGAGGACTGCAGGCCCCACTTAAGGAAACTAGAGGCTCTCCCATCCTAAAATACCACCCAATTTTTGTCTCCATGTGTTCATCCCCTAGAAGTGATATTTTGGGGACTTGAAGAAGAAAACCATCAGGACTGGGGAAGAATTTTTTCTCTCCTTTGTAAAAATCTTCTATGATAGCAATTTTCTTATTAATACATACAGGGATTACTACTGATTTATGAAAATCATAATTATTGTATTTTAAAATAGAAAATAGAAATAAGTTTTTTTAATAAATAAAGTCACTTTACTATAGAAATCAAGTGCTTCAGAGGTGCTGAAGCTGATCATTAATTGCAAAATATGTGGGATGATATGTCTTATTTATTATTGTATTCTCAGTGTCTGAAATATGGTAGGCATTTGATGGATATATTTGAAAGAATTAATGCAGACTTAGATTCACTATAAATTATGTAGGTAGGAAAAAAAGAGATTCCTCTTAGCTCCCACAGAGCAGCAACACAGGCAATGTCTTCATGCATTGATTCATTCACTTAACAAATATTCATCAAGTGCTCACTTTGTGCCACTTGCTGTTATTCCATGCACTGACATCTAAAGTAGCAACCTCCATGTCCCCCATGCACATTCCCAAGAAGAGACAAGTAATAGGTAAAAGAAATAATTCAATGGAACTTTAGGTAGAGATATAGGTGCTATAGAGGTTCAGGGATACTAGGGATAGGGAATGATTTGGAGAGAAGTGATTATGGAGGACCTCTTCCAGGAGGTGATAAATTTGAGTTAAGATCTGAATGAAGAAGGTTTGGTTGAGTCCCAGATGATGGCCACTTCAAGAAGAAAAACAGCAAGGTCAGAGACAATGAGGTGGAGACAAGCTTGAGGAGAAAACACAAAGGTCAGTGTTGTGGAGTGGAGAGGTGATGGGCAGAGTTGAGTTCAGAGCTGAACTTAATACCAGGCATGTCACTGAGGGCAATGTTCTCAACCCTGCCACATCCCACTCTGCCTGATTAAGGTTAATATTTTCTCACATCTCTACTACTATTCTACAATAAAATTCAGAAATAATATTTTAGCTCTGTTAGTAGAGGGCTGCTCTGCATACACTGAGGCCCAGAGTTTGATCCCCACAGTGCAAAAATGGTAAAAGGACCTGACAGCTCACACTTGAAACAATCATGAAACAATTGAAAACCCGATGAATGGCAGAGAAGCACTGACATAGTGCCAGGCATGGCATAGTGTCGGAAGTGTTTCATTCTGCTGTAAATAGGGTTGCTATGAGTCAGACCTTACTCAACAACACCTAACAACAACAACAACAACAACTGAAGTAATTAAAACAAATCAATATGATATCTCAATTAAAAGAAAGAAAGAAAAGGAAATACGTCTGTAATAAATATGTTTCCCCTCACATGTCTGTCAGCTTGTTGTGCTGTGAGCGCTTGTGTGTTGCTGTGACACTGAAAACAATTCCATTGGTATTTCAGATACCAGCAGGGGCATCCATGGTGGATAGGTTTCAGCTGAACTTCCAGACTAAGACAGACTAGGGAGAAGGACCTGGTAGCCCAATCCCAAAATAATTAGTCATTGAAAATCTATGATAGCAGAGAGCACTGTCAGATATAGTGCCATAAAATGAGCCCCCAGGCTGGAAGGCATTCAAGGAAAGACTGGGGAAGAGTTGCCTCCTCAAAGTATAGTTGACTTACAGTTAACAAGTAAAGCCTCTGGAACCTCTTTTGGCTGATGTGGTATGACTCAAAATGAGAAGAACCATAGTGGCTGCAACCATGGGATCAAACAAAAAACACTGTGTGCATGGCACAGTATTGAGTAATGTTTTATCTTGCCGTACTCAGGGTCACTCTGAGTTAGACCAGACTTGGCTGCACCTAACAACAACAACAATATATGTTTTAATATATAAACGCCACACTAGGAATCTTCTCCCTTTATGAGGAATCTCATTGAATGCAATAGCTACATAGGCAAACCAATGCCATCATGTCACATGACTGACTGAAATACCATGAGGGACATCATTCAGCAGCAGTATTGGCATTTCCCAAACAGGTAAACATTTCTTGTTTAATTCTTTTGTCAAAACAAAGTAAACATTCTTTTAAAATATGCAGTACACAGTGTTTTGTGTTCCTGGAAATTTTTGGAAGTTTTCAGCCATCTGGGAAGCTCTGTCTTTATAGGTAAAGATGAGTTAGACCCTGGGCTCAAATACCAACACAGAGGTTTGTAGTAAATTATTCCAAAGAGGTGCGTGGCATGGGCAATTCTTGTGTGTGAGATGCTCCTGCATGTTGCAGGATCTATAAATCTCAGGTACTTCCCTCTCTACAGTGGGGTAGAGGTCTCCAATCATTACGACAACCACAACTTCACCAAATGTTCAAACAGCTCTGAGGGACAATTCCAGCCCTCCCCCAAACCACTGACAGGGCTTGTTGGTCGGGCTTCCCTACATGTTAGTGAAAACCGTTGGTGGGTTTGAGCAGAGGAAGGTAGGGATTTGGTTGATAGTCTGAAAGGTTAATTTTATTTTGGCTGTTAGTAGAGACAAGACTGGGCTGGAGATGCAAGGATATTAGTGGGTGTGCTGGGCCAAGGGCCTTGCAGAAACAGCAGGGTGTAACACTGTGGTTTCTAAGGGGCAGGCTGGGGAGTTTCACAATGACATCCAGGTACAAATGTGATCTATTGTCTCTGGAGCACTGTCCTGGCACAGATCATTTATATTTTGTCTGAGAACTAGTTGCTTTTATTTATTATCATTACAATCAATATCACCTATTAGTGAAAATGTTTATTTTGCTTTTATTTAAAATCTGTAGCAAATAGAGTGTACTCCCTAAAACAGTGTCGCAGTGTTTACATCCTGTTGTTGTTTGTCGTTAGGTGCTGTGGAGTTGGTGTCTGACTCATGGTGACCCTATGTAGAACAGCGAAACAGTATTGTTACTGCTTATAGGGTTTTCAATGGCAGATTGTTTGTTGGGAGTGGGTTGCCAGGTCTTTCTCCGAAGCCTATAGCACCTGGTGTTCTCAGGCGGTCTCCCATCCAAGTATTAACCAGGCCCGAACCTGCTTAGCTTCCAAGATCAGAAGCCACAGTGGTATAAACACAGGCGTTTACATCTTTAGTAGTTGCCGTATATTGTAATGGAAAAAGATGCCTCTACACTTTTCTATAGAGCCTGCAGCCATAGCCCTGGGAAATCCGATCCCGACAGATCTCAGAAGCTAAGCAGGGTCAGGCCTGGTTAGTACCTGGATGGGAGACTGTCTGGGAACACCAGGTGCTGTAGGCTTGGGAGAAGGACCTGGCAACCCCCTCCCAAAAATCAATCTGCCATTGAAAGCCCTATGAACAGCAGAGAAGCACTGACAATAGTGTTTCCCCTGTTGTACAGAGGGTCGCTATGAGTCGGATACCGACTCGACAGCACCTAACAACAACAACAACAACACTTCTCTATACTCTTATTAGGTGTTGGATGAGTCTTTTTCCTTCTGCAATGGAGACACTGCTCTATGATGGTTCTTTTCAGAGAATGAATGGTGAGAAAATGGGGTATTATGATAAAGGAATGTGAAAACCATACACACAGTAGAAACAGCAATTTCATCAGAATAACACAGACCTGGGGCTGAATCTGAGCTCTTGTTCTTAGGGCATGTATGAAGTATCTCTGAGCCTCAATTTCCTCACTTAGAAAATAGTCCACATAATAACTAGAGTTAAGGTAAAATCTTAAAGTGTCTTAATACTTGGATACATAGTAAATTAAGACACAAGTGCTTGTCTGCTTTGTTTATGATTCTTTCACACAGTCTTTTTTGGATTATATGTATGGCGCTAATTTCTCAGAGGTTGTGTATGAAGATTTGGAGACTTAGTCATGGACTACATGCTCCTTTCCTTTGAAAATGCTTGAGTATAATGGAGCCCCAGTAGAAATAAAGGAGTGTTATTTTAGAGAGTAGCTATGCCCCAAAGGGACTGGGATTTAGCTCAGTTGGTAGAGCACTGTGCTGCAGTCTCTGAGGTCCTGAGTTCAATTCCCAGCACCGCAAAAATGGGAGAAGGACCTGGCAATGCACTCCCAAGGCAATCCCGAAACAGTCAGCCATTGAAAACCCTATGAGGGTCTCTATGAGTCGGATACCGACTCGATGGCACCTAACAACAACAACAACAACAATGCCCCAAAATGCACTTTCTCACCCTGGGATCACCGAGGGAGCTCTGGATTTCTCTCCCTGCAGCATTATTTAGTTCCACCTTGAAAGTAAGGTTTCCTAGGTCCTATGGAGCGGGTCACACAAGGCCTTCTCTATGTGGAGTGAGGTAGAGCTTTAAAGCCAAGTGTGAGGGCAGGTGTGTCTATCTGGAGAAGGTAGGTAGGTATCTTGAGAGATGTAATTAGGCTAGAATGAGGAGACTAAGCCTTGGCTACTGCAATCCCAGCCAGGACCCTTTCTGGGAGAATTTTTCTGCCATGTATTCAGCTCATTTTGCTTCTCAGGGGAATATCCTCTGTGAATCACTAACATCTCCTAATAATCTTATTTCCCTTTGCTACCTCTATAGACCACTTTTCAGGAGGGAAAGGTATCACCTCAAATATTGGACAATTTAGAGCCAGTTTTATATATATATATATATATATATATATATATATATATAGAGAGAGAGAGAGAGAGAGAGAGAGAGAGAGAGAATATGAAAGCTTTTTTCTTTTCTAATTATATACAAACTTCTAAAAGTGTGCATATATATGTATATATAAATTATATATACATATATGTATATATATGCATGAATATCTATATGTGTGTGGGGGGAGAAGGATGTAGCAATCTATTCCTGAAGCAATCCCAAAGCAATCAGCCATTGAAAACGTTATGAAGGTCACTGTGAGTCAGACCCAACTCAATGACACCTAAGGACAATAATATATGTGTGTGTGTGTGTGTCTGTGTGTGTGTGTGTATATATATATATATATATATATATATATAGTTTCAATGTGCCCCTAGTGGAAGAAGAAATTGATTGCTTACTCCTAGGTTTCAGGGAGCTGAGCCTAAAGTGGACTGTACCAGGTACAACATTTCTCTGAAGTTTTATATTTTATGTAACATTCTAGTACACATTTTGGGTTCTCTTTCATTATACTTGCATTTTTGAGGTACAAAAATTATTATATGGCCTCAAATCTTAGAGTAACAGTGATGCTTGGCACCCCCCCCCATACAGGTTCCTGGTATACCCTAGTTACAAAAGTGCAGTTATGTTAATGTTAAAAATGAATTTGTGGTTTTTGAGTATTCATTTAGAAATGAAAAAGGAGGTGATCTAGTGTAGGAAAAATTGGGAGGTAATTGGCAAAAACTCCCAAACTGGGAAAATGGCGTTTGAATATCTGGTTTGTAAGTTAGAAATCTAGGGAAAATGAAAGTAACTTGGTTGCGCGTTTGTACAAAACCCTTCCTGATTGGACAATTGGACTGAAAGCTGATTGGCTCAGGCCATTCCATGGGCGAACTATATAAAGAGCTGCGCTGCAGCAGCTCGACCTTTTTTTTTGGCACAGCCTTTCTGGCATCCCTTTCTGCGCCTTCTCGCCTGTCCCTGCCCGGACCACAGATGAGGAAGCGCCTCTCCCGCTGCTCTCCCCCGGACCTTTGATGAGGAAAAAACACTCTCCCATTGCAATCCTCAATAAGGAAAGGAACCTGCTCTCCGTCTGACCAACGACGAAGCAACAGCTGTCTCCTCCTGACCACCAAGACGACCAACACAGGTGTTTGCCCCTGGAAGGCAAAAGCGCCTGAGGCTTTTCCTTTCTCCTGTCTCCGCCTGGGTCCCGAGGGCCACAGGAGTCTGCGCCCCTCACCCGAGGGTCCTGAGTGAATTGTGTTTAGTATCTGTGTGTGTGGTGGCGCAGCCCGTCCGAACCTCCAGGCTGGACTGGGAGGCACGTGCCCCACAATCTAGAGACAAATAAATAGAAATCCAACTGGGCACAGTGGTGCATGTCTGTTATCCCTGTGACTGTGGAGGTGGAGGCAAGAGGATCACAAGTTCAAGGTCACAGGCAGCCTGCGTAATTTAGTGAGACTCTATCTCAAAATAAAAGTAAAAAATAGGCTGGGCGTGCAGCTTGCAAAAGCATCATGAGGTCCTGGCCCATTTTTGCCAAAGAAAGAAGAAAGAAAGAAAGAAAGAAAGAAAGAAAGAAAGAAAGAAAGAAGCCAGCCAGCCACAAGCTTGAAAAATGAAACATTAATTATTCAATTATATTTAATTATTCAATAAATACTAGTTTAATACTCACTCTATGCTAGGCATTGAACTAGGTATAATGAGAACCAAGAGACAAATATTATTAGCCAAATACATGCAAAATTGTAACTGTGGACGAAAGAGAGCAAGAAAAGGTCTGTGATTGGGGGTGTAGAGGTGAAGCCATGCTTACTCTAGGCCCTGTCTTTTGACTTGGATGTAAATGATAAGTAAGAAATAACTTGGCAAAAACTAATGAAAAGAGCTTTGTAGACAGAGGAGCAACATGCACCAATGTCTTGGGAGGAAAGATGCCAGTAACAAAGAACTGCAAAGCAAGTTTGGAGCCAGGCGTGATGGCACACCTGGAGGATTGCAAGTTCGAGACCAGAGGCAGTCTGTGTAATTTAGCGAGACCCTGTTTTAAAAAGTAAAAAAAAAAAAAAAAAAAAAGACTGGGGATGCAGCTCAGTGGTCCACCACTTGCAATGCATGCAAGTGCGAGGCCCTGGATTCACCCCCCAGTACCAGAAAAAAAAGAAAGGAAGAAAGAAAGAAAGAAAGAAAGAGAAAGGAGGAAAGGAAGGAAAGAAAGAAAAGCAAGTTCGGTTTGATTACAAAAGAGTCAGTGAGAAGGCACTGTGATAGTAAGTTTGAGAAGCAGGAGGAAGACCCAGAGCATTTTGTAGTTGCTGTGAGGGATTTTATCCTCATCCCCAGAGCAATGGAAACCGCTGAAAGGATTTAAGCCAAAGAATAACATGATCAGATTTGCATTTTGGAAAGATTATTGCAGGTGCTTCCCAGAGATTGGTGTGGAAGTCTGCCAGGGTAGATGCTGGAGCAAAAGCAGAACTTAACACCAGGAGTTGTGAAAAGTGATGTTTTAGGTTACATTAAGGTGATGGTAATGGTGGATGTAGAGAGAAGCAGATGATTTTAGAGGTATTTGTGAGCTAAAATTCGCAGGGTGCGCTGATGGACTCAAAATGGTACAAAGAGGAAGAAACTGACAAAGATGAATCCAAGGTTCTGGTTTGCACACCTTAACGAAGACAGGAAACCATGGAGGAAGGCCAGAATTGGGAAGAAAATCATTTTAATTTTGAGGTGCTTTTGAGATATCCAAGAGGAGATATCACTTCTGAATGCAGTTGAGAGGTGGGCTGAGGCCTGAACTCATTTAATTTTGAGACTCATCTGCATGTTGGTAGAATTGGAAGCCAAAAGTGTGAATGAAATCACCTAGTGTAGAGGGAAAAGAGAAAGAGCCTACAACTGGGCAAAGAGGAGGGCCAACATTTCACAGCAGAGTAGAGAAGGGGTTAGAGAAGGATTGGCAAGAGAGAGAAGTGGGAGAGAAACCTCTCACGGTGTTCTTCAGAATATAATAATTTCTGAAGCTAAGGCATGGAATATTCAAGAATTTATTTAATTGGGCATCAAATGCCATTGAGAAGTTAGGAATGATAATGAAAATATGTTCATCAAATTAAGTGACATGCAGGTCAATGACAAGAGCTGCTTCAGTTTTTCTGGAGTACCAGAGTAAGAAAGGTTGGAGGGGTCTGCTGAGGGCGTGGGAGGCAAGGAAACAGAGAATGCACATAGGCAGCTCTGGGAAGTCTGACTGAGAAAGGATGAGGAGAGGATGGTGAGCAAGAAGGTCGGGGGAGTCTGATAAGAATATGTTTTTATCTGTCATGCTTGTAACTGTTTGATTATGGAAAATTTCTAATATGAATAATATTAGAACAATATTATTAACCTTAGTGTACCTGCTGCTGACTTTCAACAATGATCCACTCATGACCAAACTTTTACCCATAGCTCCATCCATTTTTATTCAGTTCTTTTATTATTTTTGTTATTTTTTTTTTTTAGTGGGAGAGATATGAGCTTAAGTCAAAGGCATTGGGAGTGAAATCATTGGGAAGTGAAATTTGGATATTCAGGAGAGAGACAAAAAGAGGATAAATGATCACTCATGACTCTGAGAAGGTGGACAGGACATAGGTGGCTTTGGGCACTTGGAGGGCCAGCTCCTCTATTGCTATCGAGAAGACAGAGGGTGTATATGCAGATGTCAACTTGCATGGAAAGATGAGAATGTTTCATCTGATGGTTGTAGTGGCAGCTCTTCTGCCTGTGCCTTCTTTCAAAGTTAGCTGGGTCATGGGGGAGAAGAGCTGGGGAAAAGCGAAGATGTTGGATGTTTGAAGACAGCATAGAAATTTGGGCTGGTTATTGTGGAGAGTGAATGATAAAAAATAGCTGAGAGATGTAGAACATTTCCTAGGCAGTGTTAAGGACCCATTTGGAGGGGGTATATTGGCTCTGAGAAACACATTCAATTCACACATCTATCTGCTGTACATAGGGTCGCTAGGAGTCAGACTCGACTCGACGGCACCTAACAACAACAACAACATACATGTATATTTGTATGTCCAGCTTGTTAATGCTTGCCTTCATAAGACAGTGTTATTATTCCATTCCCAGCTGGAGGAATATGCCTGTGTATATGTGTGCCTGTGTGTGTTTTACAGAGGGTGTTCATTCCACAATTGCCTTAGTATGTGGTCAGAATATATATGTCCTAAAAGCGAAGTGGTTTTAATCCTTAAAATGTTGGCCTATGGGAGCCCCTTATTTGTTTCTCATTAATTAGTTCAGGGCGCCACCTGCTGGAATACTTGGTATTATTTGCCAGCCAGAGTTTTCATATGGAAAATATAAAACCTGTACTCTTGCAAAAATCAATGTTGTTGCCCGTGGCAGTTTCCCTTATGAATTGTAACTTTCATTTTCAGGTATTCTTTTACTTTTTGTATTTGTTGATCAAATCAGGAACATTAAAATGTGGTTTATTTTTTTGTTTTTATTTTTGTTTTTTTTTACCTGATTGGTCTTGTTTAAATGCATTTGTTGCCTTATAAACCTCATCTGCTGTCTGTATATAAAAGATGAAATGTCAGGATTATCTGAAATGGTGTGAAGAAGAAATATATTAGTGGTTAAATATTTATAAGGTAAGAATGATTCAGAGACCAATTTTGTAAAAATTAAACAATATTCTCTTTAGCAATCTCTCAAATTTGTATATTTTTTGTTTGATTCTACCCCAAATTTTTCTCCCATAGATTCTGTAATTGAAATGCATATTTCTTCATACTTTGTAAGACAATTCCTCAGTAAACGTTGCTATTGTTAGGTGCCATCAAATTGGGTCCAACTTATAGTGACCTTAAGCACAGCAGGATGAAACACTACCTAACACTGTTGCAGGCACACAATCTATTTATGTTTGAGCCCATTATTATAGCCACTATCTTTCTTCTCATTTTGAATCATGACCCATCAGCAAAAGGAGGTCTCAAAGGCTTTACTCCATTCCGATCATTAAGGTCGACTCTACTTTGAGGAGGCAACTCTTCCCCAGTTGATTCTTAAATGCCTTCCAGCCTGGGGGGCTCATTTTCCAGGGCTATATTTGACAGTGCTTCTCTGCCATTCACAGTTTTCAGTGGCTAATTGTTTCGAGAGTGGGCTGCAGGGTCCTTCTCCCTAGTCTGCCTAAGTCTGGAAGTTCAGTTGAAACCTGTTCACCATAGGTGGCCCTGCTGGTGTCTGAAATACCAGTGGCATTGCTTTCAGCATCACAGCAACACACAAGTCCCCACAGCATGGCAAGCTGACAGACACGTGGGGGTCAGTAAACTAATCTGCTATTTTTTTTTTTTAATCATCTATCTTAACCTGAGTATAGTGTCCATTAAAGCCTTTACTCCTAGCTCCTTAGGTCATACTACCACGCCACCAATCTCAATTTCTAGATTTTCATTAAGCCATTTATTTCCTTCAGATTCACCCACTCTATGAGAGAGTTCAGGAATAAATCACTCTAACTGCTTCCTTTCCTGTAATTCAGTCAATAACTCTTAATTATGATCATGTCACATATACAAACTCCATCAGATTCACACAGAATTTAGAGAAATACGAGTATAAATATACTGAACCATTCTATAAGAAAAATAGCATTTGTTCACTTACTTAACCAGTGCCTGCTGTGGGTCAGGAGTTTCCAGAGGTGACCAGCAAGGGGGGCAAGTCCAGCATGATCCTGATCTGTACTGAGCTTGCTGTACAGTGCGAAAGCAGATGTCCATAAAGTCAGCCTGATACATTATGATGAAGTCACTGTTTCAGGAATTAGTGGAGGCCTTCTTGAAAGAAGTGGCAGTAAACTGAAGGAAAGGGAAAGTAAAGACATGCCAACCAGGCTCTGAGACTAAAGCCAAATGCTCACAGCCAGATTGGTCGGGGAGAGGGGAGGTAAGGGCTGATAAACCTTTGTAAGGAGTTTGGATTTTATCCTAACAGCGAATACCAGCTAATGAAAGATCTTGGTGGCCAGAGAAGTGATCTCATCTACAGTTTAGAAAGTTTGTTCCAGCTGGAATTTGGAATAGGCTGGAGGGAAGCCAGGTTGGAGACCAATTTAATGGCATGTGCAATCCAGCACTGGCTTGTATTAAGCAGTGGAGAGGGAGACAGGGAATAAATCTGAGAGGTAGTTAAGATGTTGATTGGATAAGAATTAATGGGAGCTGGCTGTAAGAGGTAAAGAATAGAGTGTGGGGTGATTACTAGCTTTCTGCCTTGAGCAAATGGGAAAGCCTATTTTATGTGACAAGGAACACTGTAGAAGAAGTTGTTGATGTTGTTGTTGTGTGCCGTGGAGTCGGTGTCCAACTCATAGCAACCCTACATACAACAGGTGAAACACTATTGTCAGTGCTTCTCTGCCATTCATAGGGTTTTCAATGGCTGATTGTTTTTCAAGAGTGGCAGAAGAAGTAGATTTTCAAAATGGCCAGGGAGGATAAGTACATTCACTTCTGATGTGTTGAATTTGAGGTATCTAAGATGTACCAGATATTCCTAGCAGGCATCTGGATATATGAGCCTAGAACTCTGAAGAGAAATCTAGACCAGAGACCCAGGTTAGGAATGGAAGTTTTGTTGAGAGTAAATTGATGTTTTGGGAGTGGCTGATATGTCATAAAGTATGGGGTGAGGAAAGAATGGCTTAGGATCCCTTAGCAACCCATCATTTAAGAAATTGTTAGAAATGAGACTGGCCAGAGGTGCAGGAAAAGAACCTGAAATGTTGGTGCCAGAGCCCATGAAAAATTGTTGTTGTTAGGTGCCATCGAGTTGTAGTCAATTCATAGCGACCTTCATAGGGTTTTCAATGACTGATTGTTTCAGGATTGCTTCGGGAGTGGGTTGCCACGTCCTTTTCCCATTTTTTGCAGTGCTGGGTTCGAACCTGGGTCCGCAGAGAGTGCAGAGCAGCATTCAACCAACTGAGCTAAACCCCAGCCCCATGAAACATAGCTTTATAAAAAGAGTACATTTTAGCAGTGTCAAATGTTGCCAGTAGGGAATTGTACGAAATTACTTTTGCATTGCTGTGCCCAAAACACCTGAGAGAAAACCCTGAAGGAAGGAATGACTTATATTGGCTCACCATTCGGAGGTGTCAGCCTATCTGGGGAGAGGGTGTGTGGAGCAGAGCAGTGCACATTGTAGTGGCAAGGAAGCACAGAAAGAGAGACAGGAGTGGGCCAGGGATAACATATCCACAAACACCTGCCCCCAGTGATCTACTCACTCCAGCTAGGCCCCACCTTGTAAAGACTACTGAGACCTGCAAAATAGTGCCACCAGCTGGGGATCACACCCCAACACATTTTTGTAGGGCAGGGTCACTTTGTATCTAATCCATAACAAGGATGATGTTTCCTTTTGAAGTTAGCATGTCAGAGGGTGTTCCCATGGAGGGACAGAAGTATTTCAGTAAGTTCACAAGTGAGTGGGAGGTGAGAAAGTAGAAGCCATGAGTGTAAAAAATTGAAATATTTGTTGTGAAATGGAGTTTGGGGGCAGAATGGGGCAGGGGGCATGAGTATGGCTAAGGAGGAGATGGTGTTTATTTTTTGAATAGGGAATCATTGGGAATTTTTAAATGTGCAAGGAAATTATCCCATAAGGGAAGAAAACCTGAAGGAATAGAAGGGACAGTCAAAAGTTTAATGCCTAAGACGGCAATCAGAGATGAAGGCGTTGATGATGGTGATGATAAATTATTCCATTCTTTGTGCAGGAACCTATCTAGGACCATTATCCCATATAATCCTTTACACAACCTCTCTGAGAGAAGTAATTTTATCCTATTTCTTTTTTTTTTGAGCAGGGGGCTGGGGTTTAGTTGGTAGAGCACTGCTCTGCAGTCTCTGAGGTCCTGAGTTTAATTCCCAGCACTGCAAAAATGAGAGAAGGACATGGCAATCCACTCCGGAGGCAATCCTGAAACAATCAGCCATTGAAAACCCTATGAGGGTTGCAATGAGTCGCACATGACTTGATGGCACCTAACAACAACAACAACAACAACAAGTTTTTGAGGTAAGGAAACTGAGGCACAGATAGCCACAGAGAATAACCAACACCAGGTAGTAATGGGGAGCTAAGATTCACCCCTGGGCAATCTACCTTGAGGTTTGAACTATTTAGTGACAGTGCCCTATACACAGATCCACAACCTAGTTGGAAACTAAAATAGGAGGCATCCTCCCATACTATTCTGACTAAAGAGAAGATAAGCAGGGCAGGTATGGGTGCAGGTAAGTATCAGCGCAATAATCACTATCAGTAATGCCAATTATTGGTTGACTAGAGTTGTATCACAAATTATGCCAAACCAGGTCCCTCAAAATAACAGCAATTATTCTCTCAGCGTTTTGGAGGCTAGATGTCCAAAACCAAGATCAAAGTGTGAGCACAGTCTCTCCTCCTCAGAATAGGTGCTTTTGGTTTAGGACTACAAACCTCAGTCCCTGCCTCCATCTTACATGGCCGTCCTCTCTGTGTCTCAAATTTCTCTCTGCCTTTTCTAATAAGGACACCTGCCATTTGATTTCAGGCCAACCTTAAATGCTCAATGGTTTCCTATTTAGATCCTTGAGTTAATTACATCTAGGAACATACTTTTTCTGAAGGAGGTCACATTTACGGGTCTCAAGGGGTAGGACTCGGATATATCTTTTTGGGGGCCCAATATTCATCCCACTGCAGTGAGGAAGTTGAGGAAGTGTCTGTCTACTGTGTATTCTGTGAAGTAGGAATGTGAGTTACTTTCTGAGAGTAACTCCAGATTTAGAAAGATCGAATAGATAAGGAGGCTGAAGAAATGTTGAAGTAATCATTATTGAAATTTGTTGTCGGTTGACTAGGGAACATAGTTTCTGGAGCACTGTGGAAAAATCAGATGAAGCCTACTGACATAACTTTATAGGCCTGGTATATTTTTTTTTCCTTAGTAGCAATTAGCAGCCTGGAGACCTGAGAGTTGAAGGGCTTAGAGTCTGGGAGGAGGGAGTGGGGTGTAAGGGAAGGATGGAGGCAGAGAGTATTTAGAACACTGCAAGTGGCTTCCTGTGGAAGACTTCAGAAGTGAAGGCAGGTGGCCTTGAGAGTGAAGTCAGA